>BHFT01001900.1:0-87110 GCA_004320025.1 Laticauda laticaudata | reverse complement strand
TCTACATCCCATTATTTTTAATTTATCAAATTCAATTCTAATAAGATAAATGAAGATCACAATTTTTATCATCATTCATTGCATTATACAGTTTATCTAATCTTCACAGCAACAACATAGTGTTGTTTACATTTACACCTGTTCACATTCAACCACCAATTAATATTCCAAGTAATCCTTACAGAGGGAAGGAGGGAGAGGGAGAGAGAGAGAGAGAGAGAGAGACCTTTATTATCATTTTTTACTGTGAGCACACTGGCCCACATTAAAAATGAAATTTTGTTCCTGCTCCCAGAAGAAAGTATATGTCTATCCATACATGCATAACACACAAATACACATGTATGTAGTTATACATTAAATAAGAACCATATCCTTACCTTATTTCTCAATTGAGCCATTTACTGGGAAAAATATTTTTTTCCTAAAGCAAATTCTAACTAAATAGCATTCATGTTCATTTTTTCCTCCCCAAATAGAAATACCACTTTAAAAAAAAAATCCATACTTGTTTTTCTAATGATGATTAGTGTGTTCCCTTCCTTCTTTCATAAGGCAGGTAACACTCCCTTGCATTTGGCGTGCCAAAACAATCATTCTGAAAGTGTGCGAGTTCTGTTACTTGGAGGCTCTCGGACTGATATCAAAAACAACGTGAGTATTATCAAATATACTGTGTTTCTTAAAAAAATAAATGTTATTAAACCAAATGTATTGACTGTTTTGAATATTCAGATACGGATGTTTCAGAATCCTCATTGAGTCTCTGCGCTGTGATCCATTCATTGTTTCATTATCTGTATAACTGCAATTAAATTGGTATTAGACAGGAGTCATTTAAATATGCATTTAAGATTTTAGTGGAGCCATTCCAAAAGAGCATATACCAATTGTAAGCTTATTCTCTTGGAACGAGCATCACAAACGAATTATCAATTGAATGGAGTGAAATAACACATTTTTCAGTTGTGGATTGGGTGAAAATTTAAAGTTCTGCTTTGGTACGCTGAGCATAAAAGCAGCAATAAAGGAGAGTATTTGTAAGAAAACAACCAAGCTCAGAGAACACCAGGGATCCCTCATAAAAGGAGCATTAAGGTGTCAGGTGGCTTGATTGTGATTTATAAAATATAAGCAAGTATGCTATAATAAGAGCGCAGCTATCAAGTTATTGACATCTGAGGATAAGAACTCTCAATTCCTGTCCTTGTCATTAGCTGAACAATATAGTGCTCAATATTTTGTGCATGTTGGTTTAGAGCCTCCCAGGGAATGTATACGTTGCTTTAAGATGGGACATCTCATTAGCTGAAGCTTTCTTTTTTGAACTGGATTTGCTTAGCTCCTCCCCTTTATTTTTAGGCAGGAGACACCTGTCTGCATGTCGCTGCTCGTTACAATCACTTACCCATCATTAGGTTGCTCCTCACTGCTTTCTGTTCCGTCCATGAAAAGAATCAGGTCAGTGCATGCACTTTAATGCCCATGTTTCATTTGCTGTCGGCTTTTCACATGTATTCTGATACTCAGGACTGGGATAGAGGTTGCAGTACTCTGGATCTCATAGAAAGCAGAGGTGGTATTCAACAGATTCTGACCAGTTCTGGAGAACTGGTAGCAGAAATTTTGAGTGGTTTGGAGAACTGGTGGTAACCTTCCCCCAGGAGTGGGGTGGGAATGGAGATTTTACAGTATTCTTCCCCGCCACATCTGCCACGCCACGCCACAGAACCGATAGTAAAAAATTTTTGAATCCCACTACTGATAGAAAGTAATTAAAGTAAGTATTTATTAGGAACTTATTGTTATGTCCAAGATATTCTTTTGGTGTTCAGAATGGCCTTGACGAAATTGGGCATCTTCTGTTGGCTACACTGGAAGTTTGTAATGGCATTTATACTTTAAAATGAACTTTTTGGTCATGTAAAATAAACAAACGACGGCATAGTAATAATTCAACTCTATGGAGTCTGCAGACTTTGAATGCAGTAGAAAAAAAACCTGACTTAGATTTCATACCCAAATAATAAGAAGGTCTATGGTTTGGTAGATTCCCCCAATTTACATACATTTTTGTAATTTGCATTGTATGAAAATTTACATAAAACATGCTAACCTTAAAGGAATTTGTTTTATACAAGCTACAATATATTTTATTAATATTATCCACCAGTATATGGTATATTTTATGAATATTATGTGTAAATGTAAATGTAATACCATTAACAGGTACTCCTTCCCAGCTGACCTATTATATCAGGATTTTACTGTAGGGATTTCAAATAATTAGAAAATAACCGAATAATTTGGATGATTTCCAGTCATGCAGTTTTGCTTACAAATTACAAAGTTATTAAGTATAATTCTGGCTATTATGTACAATTCGTGCCGCAACATTTTCTTTTGTGAGAATGTTATAGAAACAAAACCAAACAAGTGAAAATAATCGCTCTACCAAGATCTAATAAATTTCACTGAGTATGGGATCCCTTTGGCTGATTTCTCGTATAATACAGTGTTACCCTGGGGCTGTAGGATTATTGTAACAGATCATATCTATGTCATTGGGCACTGCACAGTGGATTCCACTCTCTTCTGCTCCTATGAAAAATGCCCTGGTGGAACATTGTCAGGTACAATGAAAAACAGAGAAAGAAAGCAACAAATCCTTATCCAGAGCCGATGAATGCTCACATGATATTGCAAAGCAATACATTTTTAGAAATCAATCTGAATGGCTGTGGCAACTCTTTGGACTTTGGGGAATATAGCAAAAACCCCAACCGGATTCCAAGGTGATATTAAGCAAACTGAATGTTTAAAAGGTTTTCCTATAGGTTTTGATTGCAGTTTCCACTTGTTGCAGTCATTTATTGGTTGCTAAAATGTGGTAAGCTGGAATAGAAAAGAATCTGCTTTTATCTCTCCCTTCCTCCCTCTCTCTCTCTCCCTCTCCCCTCCCTTTCTCTCTCTCTCACACACACAGAAAGAGAGAGAGGGAGAGAGATGAATGAGAGAAGGAGATGGAGAGACAGAGGGACGGACAGCCAGACGGACAGTCTGACAGACTGACAGACCAGGGCTGGATGTGAAAATCAAGGTCATGATGAACAGGGCATTCTGATTTTGTAACTTTTAGGCTGGAGATACAGCTCTTCATGTTGCTGCTGCATTGAATCATAAGAAAGTGGCAAAATTGCTCTTGGAAGCTGGAGCTGATGGGACAGTAGTTAACAATGTAAGTGTGGAAGTTTTTTTGTGCTACTATTCTATTTCTTTTAAATACTGATTGTAATGTTGCTACGGGCAACAGGAAGACTATGGGTCATACAGGTAGTCATTGACTTACAACATTGACTTTAATGACCATTTCAAGTTACAACATCATTGGGGAAAAAGTGTCTTATGACTGTTTTCCACACTTGCAACATTACTGCATCCCCCATGGTCATGTGATCAAACTTTGGATCCTTGGGAACTGACTCATACTTATGAGTGGAAGTGGGGACCCGAGGCCATGTGATCCCTTTTTGCAATCTTTTGACAAGCAAAGTCAGTGGGGAAGCCAGGTTCACTTAACAACCATGTTATTAATTTAACAACTGCAATGATTCATTTAACAACTGTGGCGAGAAAGGTTGTAAAATGGGAGAAATAACAAATATCTCGCTTAGCAATAGAAATTTTGGGCTCAATTGTAGTCATACGTTGAGGACTTCATGTACTGCAGGCTCATAAATTAGGATAAGTGTTATAAATAAAATCACCGTAGCTGGCAGCTCCTGGTTGACTTTGGCTAATCTTGATAAGCTAAGCAGAGTCAGAAAAGGGTAACAAAAAATCCCAAGTCTTTCTCAAGACTAGACTAAACTGGGCAATTCCAAAAAACAAACAAACCTCGTATCTATCCATCGCTTTCACTTTAAGAAGTTCAGATCAAAAAGAATCTTCACTTTCACCTGTTTAAAAAATTGTCCAGGCTTTCTGAACTTCTTAATGGTTTTGGAGGAACATAAACCAACTTCTTCTATTACAGGCTGGCCAAACCCCACTAGAAGTTGCCCGGGAACACAACAATCCTGAAGTTGCTCTTCTACTTACTAAAGCCCCTCAGGTACATCATGCACCATGGCTTAATTGGAAACTTAATTTCACAAAAATACTTGGAAGTAAATGTTTCTTACAAAAAGTAATGATGAGTACTAGATCTTGTTGACATATTACCTGAGTTTGGGTTTGATTTGTATTCACTCTCTGACCCAGGTTCATTGAAAGTGCCTTAATAGACATAACTAACTTAATAGTCCAATGGATCTACTTTTAATCAGGACCAGAGTAAGATCTGGACCCAGCTTAAACTGACATACAGAGAAATCAATTCTAAATATTGTGTTGCTGTGTATGTATATTTAATGCAGAGCCTAGCTTACATTGTCCATCTTGCTCCATAGCTATTTATGTAACTGGTTGAACATTGCGTTCTCCATGCAGTCCGTTTTCCTTGTTTACTTCTACTTTCAATAAACAACAGAGTTTAAATTTATTACAGGTAGCTCTTGGCTTAGAAACAGGTCACTTAGTGACCATTTGAAGTTACAATGGACCTCCCTGGGACTACTTACAACCTGAATTCACATGGTAGCACTTGACAGCTGAGCTGCATTTAAAGCTGTTTGCAGAGTCCCACTGTCACACCTGACCATGTTTTAATATGTTTCTGCCGAAATCCAGTATTTACTCCTAACTTTCAGAAGTATTCAAAAGTATTTCAATATTTACTTCTGATTTTCAGCAAAACTGCACCCACAGTAAGTTAATTGGTTTGCTTAATAACCACTGCATTTGCTTAATGATGGTGGTGATTAATTTAACGACCACTGAAAAAAAAAGGTAGTAAAATCAGGTCAGTTATGTGGATCATCTGATCTACAACCATCATGAGTTCCAGACGTGATGGACAGTCTTGAGGAATGCCTGTAATAAAGCAATAATGGATTGGATTCAAACTTGATGACAGAAACCTTGTTTCCTCGAAAATATGACCTACCCTGAAAATAAGTCCTAGCTTGATTTTTATACGTGCGCCCAATATAAGCCCTACCCCCAATTAGGCCCTAATTAAGATCCCGCCCACTCCAGAGTGCATAGGTAAAAATTAAGCTAGAGTGGGGATGGGGGATGAAGCTGTCCTACTACTTATCTTTTGACAGTTGTAGCCAGGCCTCGTACACCCTGACACCTGCCTTGCCGGCCCATTTCTTCTGCAGCCAGCAAGGCTGGCAAGGCTTTCCTGAAGGCCTCTGTAGCTGATAACAAAGCTTCAGGAAAGCCTTGCCGGCTGCAGAAGAAAACATTCCTGAAGGCCTCTGACAGTGAAAAGGAGGCTGGGGGGCGACATGCACAAGTGAGATTAGTCAGTGGAGGACATCCCCTGAAAATAAGACCTGGTGCCTTTTTTGGTGGCAAAAAAAATATAAGACAGGGTCTTATTTTCGAGGAAACATGGTAAATGACTAATTGATTAGGTGAGGTATTAAAATTCAATAGGATTTAACTTGGCTGTAGTTGTCTTAAGTTAGTTTAGGTTTAGTGAGTCTTTAAAGTGTAACTAACTTTGGTTCTAGTTCTGCCATTCATGAAAACTTTGCTGAATCTAGATTTCACACTTTAATCGTGGAAGGAGCCTGAGGAAGAAAAGGGAAAGACTTAAAGAGGAAAGACGTGCTCAATCCGTGCCACGTGAAGAAGTGGTGCAAAGCAAGGTACAGCTACTTCTGTGTATTTAGGAGGGAAGGAAAGCAGTACGAGAACTGAAAGACTCCACTTGTTGAAACTATATGAATTTGCTTTGGGTGTGTCTGTTGTGTCATAAGCACCTGGAACCAACTGTTAGTACTTATAATTGTGAGCTTGAGTGCTGCCTCTCTTTGCTGGTCCTCTGCCTGGAATTTGTGCAGTACCAGGATCAGGGCCAGCCATAAAACTTGAAAGGAAAAATGGAGGTCCATTTTGTTCATGCCTGGATGTGCTTGTATTTGGAACAGGATAGTGCTTCTGCTGCTGAAGACACCCACAGCAGCGATCCTGCTCAGGGGAGAGGTGACTTGAAAAATGAAAGCCAATTGCCTTTGTCAGAGCAAAGAGAGAAGAAGGGTAAAAAGAAGAAACTAGGAGAAAAGGTATTAAAGTGTGGACCTCAACACAGAGACAAAGATTTTTTGATGGCGGCAGTGTGTTTTTCGCCTTCTATCAACAGTGTGCTGCTTTCCTATGCTTTTGTTAGTCTTTGCCAAAAGCACCTAATCCTACTAGACTTAACCATAGTTTTATATTTCTCAAAAATATATCTAGAAGTCCAAATCAGTGTAAAAAGTTTTATGAGATGTGAAAAGCATTTAGGAGGCTGTACAGCAGGGGTGTTTCATTGAGGGCCACATCAGGGTTGTGTTTGATCTCAGGGGGCTGGGTGGACATGGCCAGTTTGACATCACTTGTGTCAGGAGTGCCTGTGCTGGCCTGAGCACTCTGCCAGCAAAAATGGAGGTCAGGAGGACCACCCTCCTGAGCTTCATTTTCACTGGCAGAAGTACCATGGGCCAATTTCAGGATGGCCTTGCAGGCCAGATCTAAGCAACCCATGGACTGGATGTGGCCCATGGGCCCTGAGTTTGATGCCCCTGCTGTATAGGCACAAGTTGGTCAGCTAACAATTATTTCAAGCACATTTTTCCAAATCAATGAAAATACATTGCAAATAGAAATAAAGCTTTGGTGGTAATTAGTTCAAATTTAATTCATTCATTTACTTTAATTAACATAGCTCAGTGTTATGAAGACCTTTTCAGCAGCTGAGGGGAGGAAGGAAGGACAGGATTGATAACACATCAGCCTTGCTTCTTCATTATGATAAATCAGTAGATATATTTGTTCCGTTTTGATAATAAAGGTACGCGAGACCGGTGTTCCAACAAACAGTTCTTTATTTAAACAGTTCAATGAGTTGTAGTGGAACATTTGCCGAAGCCGCAGCAGCCCTTTTTATAGCCGCTGCTCGCAGCTTGCTGCCAATGACAGTTCTTTGAGAATTCCTGCCATCAGGTGGGCCAATTGTAATGGTGCTTTATTGACCAATCCCAGTGCGGCCTGCTTGGCCAATCAAATTTAGTAATTTGTAGTCTTCTAGTTTCTATACACAACAATATTTGCACCTATTATGGACAATATTAGGAAGAATACTAAATAATATTCTATGTGTTACTTCCAACTTCATTGAAAATATAGGATATATAAATTTGGATGCAGGCTGTGAATTAAGGTTGTGCAAATGCAGTTGGTATTTGGGATGATCCAGCTCCAAATTAAGTCACATATAATTTGGAAATTTTGCTTCATAGAAAGAACAAAGCAGAGCTGTTTTGTTTCATGCTGAGAATGAAATAGGGTTGTTTTAGGCAGAAATAGTTTGGCAGGTATGTTTGTGAAAGCAAGAATGGGGGGAACACCAAGAACAGCAGTGGTAGTGACAGAGAAGCTGGAGAGGAAGAAGGAAGGGAAGATACTGATGAAGATGAAGTGATCAGGTAGGTTGATGGGAGATTTCATGCTGAGAACTTGGTGATGGAAATTAAGGGATGAAGCAAAGGAACCTCTGAGATGAATCACATGGTAATAGGATATGTTGTCTTAAAAATAACTCCATCTGGAATCCAGAACCACCAAAATATTCTGGGTTTAGTTTTGGCTGTGAACTCTAGATTCAGACCAAAACATATTTTATGTCTTGGTGGACTCCTGGGAGTCAACTGAGATTATGATGAGCAGAGGATGTTTTAAAATGTAGCTAACAAAAGTAAAAAAAGGTTTGTTTGTTTTTTTAAAAAAGAATCCAATTGTTTTGTTTGCTGATAAAAATGCTGTTTCTTCCTTCCCTTAAAAATTAGGTATTGGCACTTTCTGATCCTTTGCCCTCAGCGGATCAGCAGATACTGCCTGGTCCACAGCAAAACCTGACAAAACGCAGAAGCAAGCATCGCTGTGCATCTCCACCACCACCCCATGAATTCAGGGCCTATCAATTATATACTCTGTACCGTGGAAAGAATGGAAAAATCATGCAGGTATTAATCTAGAAGCAGAGTATTGCTCGGGATAGTGAAGGAGTAAAAGATTTTCAAGGACGTTGTGTAACTTCTAGGAATCATTATATTTGTGCTTTAAGAAGATGGCTTGATCAGGAGAATATGAATGTGCCTTCATGATTGAATTATTTGGCTTCCTGAATTGTTTCTTGGTAGTAAGCACAATAGCAATAGCACTTAGACTTATATAATGCTTCACAGTGCTTTATAGCCCTCTCTAAGCAGTTTACAGAGTCAGACTATTGCCCCCAACAATCTGGGTCCTCATTTTACCGACCTCGGAAGGATAGAAGGCTGAGTCAATCCTGAAGCCCCACAATGCTTCCTTAAGAATTAGAAACTGAGGGTACTTATTTTGGTATCTACTTTTTAATTTTGATTGGAGGTAGAACTTTGGAACAATGAAGTAAGCAAGCAACATAAATTTGTAATCCCAGTAAAAATCCTTAATACTTTTTGATTCTAGGTTTCTTTTTTAAGTTCTTGTTTTTTGAGGGTAAAAGAACAGTTTTGCTGGCCCTCTTTAAACAAGGCATAATATAGATCAGTACTTACAAATGCATGGATTTCACCTCACAGAAGCTCACATGTCTGGAAGACACCAGTGTTGAGAACATCAGGGCTAGATCCCAAGTGTTACAATGAAGTATATAGATATTGTATCATATATATCATGTGTTTCTAAAACAAATTCATTTTTACACTTTTGTATCAGTGGAATTATTTAAATGGTTAGCTGTACTTTTGCATCTTTAAAACAATACAAGGGGTGAGAGAACAATGTGAACTCTATAGAACTATTCATAATCTTGCACTACTGTGGCCTATGGTTGATCCGAGGTTGATCTGAGTCCTTTTAATAAATAAAGAGATTTATATAGATGATGCCATAAAAGTATTTCAGTGTCATGTTTCAGTGTCTTTGCTATAAAAAGTTATATGAAGCCCACTATAAAACATACTTAAGGGAATAATTCAGTCAAGTGTTCCAGTCAATGAAATGACCATCAAATATGAGTTTGAGGTCCTTCACCTACAAAAACTAATGCATGTTGACTGCAAAATAACAGGGTTGGAAGACACCTTGGGGATCTTCTAGTCCAACCTTCTGCTCAGGCAGGAAACCCTGCATCATTTCAGACAAATGGTTGACCAATCTCTTTTTAAAAACGAGCAATGTTGGAGCATTCACTATTTCTGGAGGCAAGTTGCTTCCACTGGAGGCAAGTTGATTAATTGATTCTGCGTCATTGACCTCAGAAAAAGGGCTGTCAATATTCACAAAGTTACAAAACCATTGTAGACAGCGTAAAAAAGTCATTCCTTCTAGGAATGGTTATCCAATAAAAATAAACCTAATAATAAAGCATGCAACACTCCAAAACAGAACTAACATGAAGAAATGGCTAAGTTCCAAAGGGTTCACAAACTTCAGCATAGCACTGTACCACATTGTTTTTTTATTTCTTATGTTATAAATGCCAGAAATGTAAAATACAAACTTGGAAATCATTTTGGCTGGGAATTGTAGTCCAAATTTATTTTTAAACTTATCAAACATGTTTCCTTTTTCTCATTAATTTGCTTTCAGTAGGCCCCAATACAGTGTTATCTTATGTGATGGTCTTTGCTATATTAGCAAAATATGTTTGTTCAGAGAAAGATGTTTATGCACCTATGTGTATGTGGTCATTTCCGGTAGGCACCTATAAATGGATGTCGTTGTGAACCTCTAATACATAAAGTAGAGAACCAGCTGGTAGCTGCTATGGAAGAAATAAAAGTTGAATTAGTAGCAGTGCAAGATAAGATGAACAGCAAATTAGGACAGATGGAAAATAAAACACAACATCAGGTAAGGAAGAATTAAGGAATGCAATGTGTCTCAAAATGTGGGGTTTATGAGGAAAACAGATGCAGCAAAATTCACTTGGTTGACTATTATCATTATGTGAAACACTTGATATGATATGACAACAAAGCTGTTTTATCTTATATGGTTGCCACAATGTGGAAATTATTTTCTGATGTCTTCGCTGAAGAAGCACCAGCAATAGGCGAGCCAATGTTTTATCTTCCTGTCTTATGTCTTAAAGCTCTCAATATTACACAGCACATTTAGAAAGATCACTGCTGACTTCAGCATTTGGTGATCATAGTCTAAGGCTAGGCAACAGATTTCTTGATGTTAGGCCATAGCCACTAAACACTACCCAACTGATACTGGCCATGAAAGCCAAACCAATAAAGCAGGGGTGGGATTCTACCAGTTCGCACCTATACGCTAGAACCGGTTGTTAACATTCTAAGCAGTTCGGAGAACCGGTTGTTAGAAGAAATTACTGGCCTAATCCTGTAAGGAAGGCAGGAAGGAAACATTCTGGTGTTGCCTACAGAAACTGTCTCTCTGTTAACCCTTATTACATTCTTGGCAGGACTAGATTTCCTGTCTCAGGAACCTCTCTGGAGTTTTTTTCCCCTCCTTTGTTGGTACTTTGCTTGTGTGGAGTGACCATTCAAAGTTACAATGGCACTGAAAAAAGTGAGTTATGATCATTTTTCACACTTACAACTGTTGCAGCATCACCACAGTCACGAGAGGCCAGGTGAGTAGATGCGTGCCTCGATGTGAGTGATATAGAGTTGGCCATGCCCAGCCAATAACATGATCATCAAGCCACATCCACCCAGTCACATGACCTCCAAACCACACCCACCACCTAAGCCACACCCACAGAACCGGTTGTTGAAAAATTTGTGTCCCACCCCTGCAATAAAGGTAGTCATTGCTTACCAAGTCCATCATTTAACAACCATTGGAAGCTACAACAGTACCGAATTTTGCAACCAATACCCACACTTACATCCTTTGTAGCATCCCTCAGTCACATAATCACCGTTACAGTCAATACACATTGTCCAATGGTGATCTGTTGAGGTTTTTTTTCCCCTTCCCTTTTAGAGTGGAGAGATTGTAGAGGAGGAGATTACAAGAGAATAAGTAGGTACACAATGAGGAATACACTGGGCTGTTTGTAAGGTGTACTCACAGCTGTCAGCCCAGTGCATTGCTTTCAATATATATGCTTCATTGTGTGTTTGCTTGCTCTCTTTGAAATCACTTCCTTTATAATGAATGTGAGTACACATGACTTTGGTAATACCCCCAAAGTCCTTCTGGAGAAATCAGTTTTTACTAGTTCTGGAAGGCCATTGTAATCCAAAGGGTGAGGCAAAATTGAAGGTGTGAAACTGGTTGGATTTAGTCTTATCAGTCTTGAGCTGGATATCCTAGAGTACCAGGATGAGTATTCCAAAGGCTGGGTGAGGGAGAAAGGAAGGGAGAAAGGAAAACATAGCTATGTTCAGTTTTTTGCTTAATGAGTGCTTCACTTAGTGAGAAATCATAGTGGCAGAGCTGTCAGTTTTAACTGTAGTTGTTAAATGAGGACTACCTATATAAGACTTGCAAAGAAATTGGCCCAGTTCATACCTATGATAAAACTAAGTTTTAAACAAAGCTTACTGAATAAACCAAGCTAGCTGGATTCACACATTTGGGCTAAAAAAGAAATCATATTATGGCTTAGCATGATGTGTAAACCCCGTTATATATAAGAACATCCCTATGTAAGGGATACTATCTGTAGTAGACGGATAGTATATATCCTCAATTATTGAATTGAAATTATTGAAAGAAAACTAATACATTCTTCTTATTTTTATTTACTCTGTGGGTACATCTGTAGCTAAAGTACATTTGAAATAATTTTTACTGAAATAACGCTTTTTAGTCACACTACTTCACTGAAAGTGGGCTTTTCAGATTTATTGATCTAATTGCTTGATCTAGTAAATGAATGCAGCGATACCATTTCTGAATGAACCTTTTGATTCCATCATAGCTCCGTGTTTTAGACAAATTAATGGCAGAGAGGCTGTCAGCAGAAAGGGTGGAGTGTCTTCATCGTCTTCAGCACACGGAGTTGGAAAGAAATGAAGGGGAAAAGCGCCAGGTAGGTTACTGCATTTGTTGCAATGAACACACAATAAGCTTGTGCAGCTTTAGGGAAGAGGAACTTCAATAATAATAGAAGCTGCCCTTTGTGACATGATAAAGCAGAGTTAGGTACATCCACTTAGGCCAGTGGTATGGCTGCTTAGAGGTCATCTAGGCATATGTAATACATAGAAGATTATTTCCTGGGAAACAATTCAAGGGTCTATTTTGCAAATTACTTGTGAAATCAATTATGTGAAATGAGGACGGATTTATTAATAGTTCATATGGGAAATAATGAAAGGAATTACAAATTTTTGAAAGGAACAAAGCAGTTCTGGTTATAGTGGAAACTTTTTATTCTGAACATTCAGAATTAAATTAGATTGCTGAAATCAAAGCATCTCAACATCATTTTTGATCATTTTTCTGAGCGTGTCTTTTCTTCTTGCTGTTGAAAAAGTATATTTATCATCAAACATTTTAATAAAATGCATTATATTCTTGATTATTAGGGATGGAATACACTTGTCTTCTAAAGATAGTCCTTGACTTAATGAAATGTAAATGGCAAAAATTAAAATAATTTTTATTTATTTTAAATAATTAAATAGAATTGTTAAATTGTCCCACAATAAGTTGTCTCACAGTGAGTTGGCTGTGGTGAGTTGTCCTGTGCCAAACTGCCCATGGCAAGTTGGCTGTGGTGAGTTGGCCGCAGTGAGTTGGCTGCAGTGAGTTGGCTGTGGCAAGTTGTCCCATTCCCTCACCTTCTGTAGCTCTCCCAGAAGCTCTGGAGATCATGTGGGAAAGGAGAGCAAGCCTATCTGCCCCTTTACCTCCCTAAAGGCTTCATGGTTCCATCCTAGGAGCAGACACCATTTTGGAAGGGGTCGAGGGGCCTGCTCTCCTTCCCCAGCTCAGAATTAGGAGGACTTCTCCTTACCTCAAAACTAATTGCAGATTCTATGGACTCTTTTGTAGTCAGTGTAACTAATTGTTATCAGTTGAAATGCCAAAGTTTTGATTTTGTTGAATATTTCAGCAAATATTTTTTATTCAAAAGCACATTGGTACAAAATATAAGGGTGGCTGAGAATTGAGAGAGATACTGATGCACTCTGATAGATGTGTGGATTCTTCTTGCAGCTATCTTTGGTGGGTGAATTGAAAGCTTGGTGCCTGCTAAAAATTCAGAATCTAGAAATGAAGCTCTCTGGAGATTCTAGATCTTCGAGACCAAAATCCACTCTGTCCACATCTGAGTCTCTCTCAGAGACTTTGGATACAGAAAACCTTCACACTACAAATGACTGTAAAACAAGCCAAACCCAACCACAATCAAATGGATCCCAACATCATTCTGGCGTTGTGAGCCTCTCAGAAGATACAGAACGGAGTAGAATGCCAATCACAGAGCAGAGCTTTGGAAAGCAGTATTTCGTGGTTCAGCAAGATATCATATCAGGTATGTTTGTTTTCTGATTTCAACGATTTTCAGTTGGGTATCTATGTTAATCTGCTGCACTGAAACCTGTGGTGTCAATCTAAATTTCAATTTCTTATTTTTATTTTTTTTATACTAGGCAGCTTGCTTCTCTTCACTCTGTTTCAATTAAAGCCTTCTTCACTACCATAGAAGAAAAACTGTGCTACTGTTAAAAGCAGGAGTCCACAATAATTTCAAGCCATGGCCATCATTTTGCAATTGTAATGTTGCAAGTGCCAATTCCTTAAAAAATTATAAGCTGCTCAGTGTCATTGGGTGTCAAGCAGCCTAGAAATTGCATACATAAATATTCAAGCAAGCAAGCAAGCAAGCAATTCATCATGTCACCAATCTCCTAAGATCTCATTTGTTACAAATATACAGATTTCAAAAGATTTCAATCATTATTCCAATTACCTTTAATAAGACACAGGGAATTATTATTGCAGCAAGACAAATTCCTTGTGTGTCCAATCATACTCGGCCAATAAAGAATAGAGAAGAGAAGAGAAGAGAAGAGAAGAGAAGAGAAGAGAAGAGAAGAGAAGAGAAGAGATCTCTTCTTCTCTTCTCATAACTAACCTTGGATCAAAACTGCATTAAGGAAGTTTGACCTTATCCATTGCCATCCTGTATTGGGGCTATGATTCCCATTCTCCTGTTTGGCTTGGGCCTTTCTGAAGCTTCCCTACCTCCAAGCACTTATAATTATTTGTTATCTTTCGATTTACAGGAACAGAACAACAGTCAGTGGGTGGTGCTGTCCCTCCTCCTTCTGCAGTATCTTCTCAAGTGGTTAGGCCAAAGGATAAAGCAAGTTTCAACAGATTGCAGCAAGAACCACCAGGAGTGGAACACTCTATTTCCAGACTAAGGCATGTAAAAGTACAAACTGTTTTGCAGGCCTCTCCTGAAGGTACAAAGGCAGAATCACAGAGCGGCTGCTTGATAGACAAAGGGACTCAAACCAAGAAACCAAGTAAAAGTGGTCAGTTGAAGCACAGGTCCCACCAACCAGGAGAAGCTCCATCTGGGCAGCCCCCACCTTCTGCCACTGAAGGAAAGGAGGGCAGTCCTCAGCTGGCAGGCACATCTCAAGCTTTGGAAATTACCCAGTACTTCTTTGAGGCTGTGTCAAGTCAGATGGAGAAGTGGTATGAAAGAAAGATAGAAGAAGCTCGTTGCCAAGCTGACGAGAAAGCTCAGGAGGATAAAGCAATCCTTAAAGAACACATTAAAAGTTTAGAAGAGGAACTGCAGAAGCTAAGGACTAAAATGCAGAAGGAAAACTAGCCCTTGCATGCCTCAAGAAAAGGGCGCGTTGCTGTTTTCACAAACTCCACTGAAGCAATTTTAGGGCAGGGGACACTTGTGAACAATTTCACTCATATTGAACATGCCTTTAAAGATGATGAAGTATCCATGAAATTATTCGAGGAAACCAGTTTTCCTAAGGCAACACTTCATTGATGGGCAAAATGTTGTTTTAGCTCTAAATAGTGTTAGTTGTGATACTAATTCTGGGTAGAATGTGTTTGTTACCTAGCAGTGCCCTTCAGGTACACTGCTGGGTGTGAGTGATTGAATGTCTATTCTTGTTTTTCAGTCCCTGTGCCATTTTGTGAATTCTTTAAAGCTTTATTATTTTATAATAAACCATTTTCTTACATATTAAACATTTTTTTAAGTTCGAGCATTTTATAGTATGGTATTTTTATTATAGTGTGAGCTAAACACTGGGTATGTTTTGGGGCACTGGTTATCTTAACACTGGACAAGAATGGTACAAGTAATAACCCCATGAAGAAGGTTGAATTGAAAGCAATTGGTTTAAAATCATCCATTGAGCTTCTGTGGCTGATGGTGGACTAGAACCTAGGTCTCAACCATGATAATTATATTGAATTTTGAAAATTGCAAACAGTGGTCAACATTAGAAATACCATTATTTTCTTCTGTATCAGGGCAGTCAAACTCATGGCCCATAGGCCAGATGTGTCACGTGTTAGCCATGCCCATGCCAGCAACATGACTATGCGACTTGGACCCGTTTTATATTGTACAGGACTTTGTGAATCGCAAATACTCCCAGCCCTAACAATTTTATATATGGGAAATTGTTGCAGTCTCTGGAGGGGATCATGATGATCAGATTGTTCAGTTGCAGTGCTGACTAGGGAGTCTTGCTGTTATCATTGGGAAGGTGTAGCAAGGGATTGAAAATAGGCTTTACGCTCCTCTTCTCATGCTAAAAAGCTGACTGATGTACAGCCAAGAATAAGAGTAATATAGGTGAATACAGGTAATCCTCAACTTATGACAACTGGGACCACAATTTCTGTTGCAAAGCAAGTTGCTGTTGTGCCCAATTGCACAATGTTTTTTTGCCATGGTGGTTAATTGAATCATGCAATTAAGTGGATCCAGCTTCCCCCGTTGACTTCATATGTTGGAAGCTGGCACAGAAAGTTGCAAATTATGATCCCCTGACCCCAGGATGCTGCAGCTATCTTACATATATGCCAGTTGATTGTAGAGATGCAACCATCATACTCTGCCGTCTCTTGCTCTTATATTTCTACTTATGTTGCTTACATCAATCTACAATTCAGTGTGAATATTTATTAGCTCTTATATAAGTTGTATTATGAATATATACCTTACATTGATCAGCAGGGTAACAGACAGAGTACCATGGGCTAGATTTCCATTGGAGCTCAAGATTCTGGTAGATCCAAGTTTTCTACACACCCGCTACCAGCCACCTATTGTTTCTTTTATTTTTATCCCACCTTTATTATTTTATAACTCAAGATGGTGAACATGCATAATACTTCCTCCTCCTCTTTTCCCTACAACAATCCTGTGTGGCAGGTTGAGCTGAGACAGACTGATTGGTCCAAAGTCACCCGGTCAATTTTCCTGCCTAAGATGGGATGAGAACTCATGGTCTCCTGGTTTCTAGGGCAGCACCTTCCTCACTACACCAAACTGATTCTATGATCTTTTATGCTTCCTGAAACAAATACCTAATTGCCAAGTGAAATATGTACCTCAGTATTTTATGCCAGTAGAACAATTTATAATAATCTTGGAACAAAAAGCTGCTCCCAAAGAGTCTTTTCAATCTGATGTATATAATATTCTGGTAAGAACATTACTAATATTAAAGTAATTCCATTCCTTTAAGTTATTTCAATACATTTTGATTCAGGAATTAGAAGGCATGTGATCATAATAGAAGATAACCAGTCCTGATTCTAATGCCAAGACTTGAATCTGGAAATAAAAGCAAAGTCTCCCAGCCTTCAAGGATGCAGAAAACCAGAGATGTATGCCTACCGTATATACTTGCATATAAGCCGACCCTTTAAAAACTGCCCCAAAATGAGGCTTTTTGAAAAAACTCGCATATAAGCCGACCCCCAAATACCATGGTGAACGCTTTTTTTTTTTTCCCCAAATTTGGGGGTCGGCTTATACGCGAATAAATCTGGCTGCCCGACTTNNNNTGCCCGGCGAAGGCGATGAGAGCCAAGACTCTCATTGCGCGAAGCCGCTGCCTGCGAAGGCGATGAGAGTCTTGGCTCTCATCGCGCGAAGTCGGGCAGCCAGATTTATTCGCGTATAAGCCGACCCCCAAATTTGGGCGAAAAAAAAAAGCATTCTAAAGTCGGCTTATATGCGAGTATATACGGTAATCTGTGAAAATAGTACTGAAGTCACCTCTCAGGGAGGAGTAATGAATGGAGATGATGCTTTGTGGCATTGGAATCTAACAAAGGCTACACAATTTCAGCTGCACCAGAATAAAGAATACTCAAGTGATACATTTAAGGCAACTCAAAAGGCTTAACCTTGCTGCAATAATTTTGCTAATATTGATAATGATAATAATATCACTGGACTGGTTTGTGGCCTGCACTATACCTCTTGAAACTCAAGCCAAATTGCATATTGTAACCCTGAGTGTTGCTTTGTAATTCTACGACACTGCTCTACTGCTTCTAAACTGCAATACTAATGAAAGTTTTACAGCTCAGCCAATCAGTAATTCCCTGACAGAATCTTGCCATATTGTTAAAAAATAATAATATACTGCTTCAAAAAAGGAGTAATAAAACCAGATCTCTTTATTTTTCTTTTTATAAATAAAGTTACCTAAACAAATTACCTAAACAAAACAGAGCTGAAGGTATATAACAGCAATATTGGTTCCACTCTACACTTGTTCACCAGAGTACTTGAATCACTTCCATAGGCATAGTTCTAGAAAGAGATAAAATTTACTGGCTATTTTGCTAAAACCAACTTACAGTAAACACTGGCCAACTCTCATGTCAATATGAGAAAACATTCAGTACTCCTTCAACTTGTTTTTAGAAGAAAAAAAAATATAACACTGAAGCCAAAAACTATCAAAAGTCCATAGAACCCCCTTCAAATTTGACTGAAGTCACTCTGAAATACCTTTATTACCTTGGAGATTAAATTCAATGATTCAGTTCAAAGGCATATTTCATTAAATCATCCCTTCAAAGCTTTGTGCAGAACTGATAAACATTAAGTTCTTTACTTTGTGGAACTTTCTAGGTAAACATAATACGTGTAAAAGTAAATTGTTCAAATAAGTGATGGTATTCTTGTATTTACAAGTGTAATTCATAAATCTAAGATCAAATTCCTTTTCTCTACTTCTGCACTTTTCACATGGATTGTCCAGATGTTGCTATAATTGTTTGTCTTTTTATTCTTATTGCACCTTAATTTTCAGGCATATGGCATTTATACTATGACAAAGAGTATTCATCAGGTCCTCCATGTAACTTTTGAGAAGTGTACACAGGACATCTTTGGATTATCAGCAGGGCTCTTCCCACTTTGCCGTTAGCTACAATGAAAAATTGCTTTGGCTTGTAAGCAGAATTAAGCCTAGGATTTTGCCAATTTTAGTGTTCTCTCAAGCTCCTGAAGCTGTAGGTTGCCATGAGTGATCATCATCTTAATTGTATCCTAAAAAATAAAAACATTATCCTTAGTAGGCAAAGTAATTTAAACGTATATTTGTCAAATTTATATGAGCAACCATCTCACAAGAAATGACAGCATAAAGCAAAAAAAGAAGTATAAAAGCTATGAAAGCATATAATATAAAAGCATATAAAAGCTATGGCTTTTCTTCTTCACCAGAACAACTACTCAATTTCGGAAGCATTATTCAGCAAGGCAATGGTTTAAATTATTCTCCTTTCCATAGACAGAATCCTAAACAGGATTTATTTTGCTAACTTCTCTTACTTGAAATTAATTCCTGGACTCAGAATTATTAAATTCAAAGTATCAGAATTCTTGAATTCAAAGTATATATGCCATTTCACCAGGCCCCAGCTAATAGCTCTTGGAAACCCAGAAAAAGAATGTAAATATGAAATCACTTTTTCTTTACCATAACTAGCTTTGGAAATTCTTCTTTTAATGGGAATTAATATTCCAAAATATTTGACTTGACATTTGATTGACATTGCATAGCAGCCATAATGCATTTTTCAATCCCATCTAATGCTCTAAGCAAAGCTGTATGACACAGGTTCAGGCCCAGATACCAGCTGTCATGTTCAAGTCTATCACATTTTGAGAATTCTCTTGCCTCATCTGTAGCCTCTTTATTCCTTTTGAAATCTTCTCTCGCCCAGTCTCTCATGTAGCGACGATCCGCTTCATTAGGGATCTGACGAATGGTCCTGAGGATTTTTCTGTATAACTGAAGAACCTGCTGTCTTCTGAGGAACTGCAGATCATCAAATGAAACAAAGAACGGATCTCTCACTTTTTGTCATAAGTCAAAGCTCTTGCCATTTGTTCTTTCCACAAAAAAATGGAACAATTCACTTACAATAAGCTGTACAAATTCAGCAGCAGCATGAAAAGTGGCCTTGAGGGTTTGAAAGGATACTGTTATCATGAACCCACCCGTTTCTCTCAACTATCAAATTTACAATTACCTGCCCTCTTTAAAATTAAATTCATTTAAACATGAATACTCCATATATTTTACTTCTATCTCCTATGTTAATTTTATGTCAACTTATTTATTTGTAAGTTCTGTGCATCTGCCTGACCTGTCCATCTGAATGGGCCAAGGTTGTAAGGAGATCCACAGGAGAGGCGACTTTATGGAATATTTATATTCACGACTTTCATCAAAAGGAGCTTTGAGTATATAATCGCTACTGCCATTTTTACTTTTTTGACTGTATTTTGTGGTTCTAGTGTGCAGGTTCAATTCAGGCCAGGCCAAAATAGCCATAGAGTGTCATGTCCAGTGGTCACAGAGGAGCGTGCATGTTTCGGAAAGGAAGAAGCCGAATCAGAAAAAGGCCCGTGGCCAAACGCGACGGAGGAGCGAGCAGACGACCTGCCTGTAATTCCTGGGGTGCCTAATAATGACCCGAATTAAGCCTCCGGTCAAAATCGGGGCGCTTGCCAGGAGGCTGCCGCAGCAATGCCAGGCTTTCTTCCGAGTGGAAGCTTCCAGGCCCGGAGCCTCTTTCCCAAGACTCTCGGATTGCAGCGGAGCTTTTTCTACTGTGAGGCTCGCCCGGGTTCCTGCCGGCTGCTTTGGCAGCTATTCGGGAGCGAGGCGGCCGCAAAGACCGAGAGGAGGCCGAGCAGCCTCCCCCCTGGCCGCGGTCTCTTCCCTACCTGCTTCAGGCTTAAGGCCGTGGGGGGTAGCCGGGTGGCCGCCATGGCTCACGCTCGCTCCCTTCGGCTCCTTTTATGGTCTGGGGCGGGGACTCTTTAGCGCTACAGGACGAATCCTGTACGCTCGGCCCCGGCAGCCGGCTGGACGGGTAAGAGGGAGGGAGCCCGCAGACGGGGGAACGTCGGAGTAATTCCCCTTTCCGTTACTTTAGCAAACGTCAGTGGTAGAAAAGACACGTGTTTAGGGAAACGTATCTTTAGAGCACGTCGGGAGCACCGTGACACGCTTTGTTTCTCCAATAGCTTGAACGCTTCCGTTAGGAACCAAAGGAAGTGTGAAGACCCCTCCCCCACTATCTATAGAATAACACTGACAATCATAATTTAAAAAGAATATAAATAAGAATATAACCAGAAGTGCAGTTTGACGATATTATTCATATACAATTCGATCGTCTAGTTCCAAGCAGCCTATTGGCAATCCATTGCTGCAGAGCAGATTCTTCTTCCGGAGCGGCGAGGTCGTTCATTTATATGATGAGAAAAATGCTCAACAAAGCTAAGACAAAAGTTTTTTGTTTTTTGTTTAACCAAGAATCCTTTTATGAAAAGTTATTGAAACTGGTGTTTTGTTATGTAATCTTTTGAATCATTAACCTGAATGCCCTATCCTGGTAATCCAGGAAAAGTTGCTTTTAATAGCAGAATAACAAGAATTAGGAGGGATTTTGGAGGTCTTCTAATCCAACCGCCTGGTCAAGCAGGAAACTCTACCATTTCAGACAAATGGTTGTCCAATCTCTTGTTAAAAACCTCCAGTGTTGGACCATATATCTACAGGCAACTGATCAATTGTTCTGTCAGGAAATTTCTCCTTAGTTCTAGGTTGGTGCTTTAACCCTCTTCTTTCTGGCAGCCCTTCAAACAGTGGAACACTGCTATCATGTCACCCCTAAAGCCTTCTTTTCATTAAACTAGACATACCCAATTCCTGCAACTGTTTTTTTTTTTAACCTTCAGTCCTCTAATCATCTTTGTATGCTTTAATTAGTTTAACTTCAAGGTAATTTATTACAATAAAATGTGTTGTGTACATATTAGATCAGAGAATGTTTGTGATGGGCTGAAGATTCAAAAGTTGGCACATTTTTACAAGTTTGTGGATTTGATTTTGTATTGTCACATTTTAAGCTGATTTCCAGGTTAATACAAATCAAGATCAGTCACTTTATTTTGAACATGCTCCCAGTATTTGGACACAATCATGAACTTTGTAAAACAGCTCCATGACTAGCTCTATGAGGGACCTGGGCAGTTTTTAAATGTGATGCATGAAGAAACAAACAAATAAAATGACAAGAATTGTGTAGAGATGCATTAATCATTTTAAATACTTTTTGTATTGTCCTGTCAAATACTCAAATATTAATTTGACTTCTAAGATAAATCTTTATTTCTTCAAATATGGCATCTATTACATGGAAATTGATGGCTAAAATAAGGAAATTTATTCCATGAGTTTTTGGTATTGCTAAGTCTAAGGCTTCAAAGCTGGAAAGATATATATATATATAAGGCCTCAATTACTATGAAAACTGAAGACCTGACATTACTTGACGCTTATGAGTTATATATACAGTTTATAAATGATTTCACTAAAATATAATTTTAAATTTAATTTTTAAAATTTTTTTATTACAACCAGAACAGTTGTGCTCATGTTCACATACTCCTTGCAGAATTTGTAAGATATGGACCTTTGTGAATAAAGTACACGAGTGATTATACAAAACACTTAAAATTTATGATTCAAATTAAACTAGGTATTGCAGAATAAGACAATCATGAAGTAAACCATAGCAATAAAGGAAATAATAAAATGATTTGGTTCAAAAGTGTCAATAACCCATATTTGAGCTTATAATGCAGTCTAAACTTGTCATATACATGTTGAGATAGCAATGAAGCTGAAGTATTCACACCTGTGTCTTGGTTATATTTAGTGTCTTTGTATAGTTTCTTAGTTCTTGAGAAATGGTACATTGACTTTGTTGGTTACTGAAGCATGGGGAAAGCAAAAGAATTGACAAAGGATCTGCAAGCAAAAAATAGTTTCAAGTTTATAAATCCAGGAAAGGATATAAAAAATACTCAACGATTTGAAAATGCCAATCAATACTGTTCAAACTCTGATCAAAAAGTGGAATATTTGGGGTTTTGTTAATATCAAGTCATGGCCAAGAAGGATGGCATGTACAACTGCTAGGAAAATTTGTAGGGATGTAGAAAAACCCACAATTTACACTAAAATACATGCTTTTCTGAAATTGTGGGGTAGCTGTTTCAGAATGCACAATAAAATACTTGCTAACAAAACTGCATACTTGATTTGCCCCCCCCCCCCCAAAAAAAAAAAAAAAAGGCATTGCTATCCCAAATGCTACAAAATTTGCATTCATTGTCTGGAGTGGCAATGGCACTAAGACTTAAATACCACCTCCAGTACTTTACACCACTCTATGGGCAGTTTACAAATGTTAGCATATTGCTGCCAACAATCTGGCTCCACATTTGACCAATCTCAGTAGGATGGAAGGCTGAAACAATCTTGAATCAGTCAGGATCGAACTCCAGGCTGTGGGTAAAGTTAGCCTGCAATACTGCATTCTAGCCACACCAGGACTCCTTTCTGAACTTTGTGCAGCTTTTTTTTTCTCTAGAAACTTTACCAACATGACAATGATCTGAAACCAAGCTGATCCTTCAGTGTCGCAGCAGAACAAAATGAAGGTTCTAGAGGGGCCATCAGTCTCCCGACCTCAACATCACTGAGGTATTTCAGGGAGATATAAATCATGCAGTTCATGCTAGATTCTAGACAATGAAAGAATACCGGATCTGGAGGCTTTTTGGTAAGAATGGACAGCTTTACCACATGAGAAAATAAAGGTCTTCCCTCATTCACCACTATCACAAAAGCCTACAAGCCATCAGTAGTTTCCTTTGTTCTATTTGAATACTTAAGAGACCAGGAAATAAACAGTGCAAGAAGTTAGCTTGAGCTATCAGATTTTATTTTATCAACTGTTCTTTCTTTATGCCTGAAGCTTTTGAGGTAGGTCTGCTTTATTTTGGACAGCCATTTTACACTGTTGACAAAGATCATAATTGCCTGACATAAATCACATCCTGTACGTTGTCCAAGTTTGGATCTTTATAACCAAAATAGATTCATCCATAACAAGAAATTCCCAAGGTTTACAGAATATAATTTTTTGCAGAAAAATATCAAGAGGAACTTAACTAATGAAACAATGCAGTTCTTTTACTCTAGTCTACAGTTATCTTTGTGAGATTATAAAATGGAAAAGTGTTATGATGGTAACATACCTTGCAATCTTGATGATTTGATTTATGACATGTCCCAATTATCAAGGTCTAACCTTACAGAAAGCCATTTATAGAAAAGTTGTTTTAAGTAACTTCATATTAAGTAATTTAAAAAAGGTTTGTTCTGGGAATGTAAAAAACCTGCTGTTTCATGATATTATAAAGGGTTTCTCTTCCTTCTGTTCAACTGAGTCTGATTTCTAGACACTATCTGGACAAATCCCAGCAGTTTTCTTGGCAAATTGCCCCCTTCCTAGGGCTGAAAGTGACTAGCCCAAAGTTACCCAGCTGGCTTTGTGCCCAAGGCAGGACTACTATTCATGATCTCCCAGTTTCTAACCTGATATCTTAACCACTACACGAAACTGGCTCTCACAAGGTACTTTAAATTCTGCGCTACGTAAACTCTAAATACTTTTGCAATATGAAGTTCTTATGCATGCAGCATCGTATGGCTTTCAGTTCAATATTGGCCTGGGGAGGTATACATTCAGTAGATATCAGACAGATGCTGCTTTCCAAGTACTGTATATATCCCCTCTGTAATTTATGATAATTGCATCTATACAAGAAATAATATTTCCTCCAATTTCCATTTACAAACCTTCCTGTTTAATTGGTAACTTTGCCTAGGTCAGCAGTACCAGCCACATCTGTACTCCATGAAATAGTGCAGTAATCATTACATCGATCTTTGGTTTACATACAAGAATGGACAAGTTCAAGACAGTGTCAGAATTTACTTTAGTTCTCAGATTTAATCCTTATTTAGATTATTTTAGGCCTGATTAATTCCTTCAACCAATGAACACTATAACTACAAACAAAAAGATGGCTTTATTAATAATCACAAACAATGCATAGTTTTTGCAATGAAAAAGGGTTGGGGAGAAAAAAATCCCTTGCAAGTGTGTCCTAATAATTGCCCTGGACAGAAGGCAAAAGTCACAGTGTAAAATGATAATTCAGTCTTTAATGTAACAAAAATACCCTTGCAGCAACCATTTAGCAATATTTGTGGCAACTATTCAACAATATTTAATAATTTCAAGTATTCAAGGAAATTATTATTTTTGGCTGTGTAAAATTTAACCTCCCCATCTCCTCAACACAGGGTCCACTCACGCAGGTGACTTAAAAGCAAACTATTTTTATTATAGTTCAACAGTTCAAGTTCAACTTCCTCTTTTGGAAGCAAAACTTGTTTCTTACTATTCAACAAGCCTGCCTAATTCCTAATGATGAGGATATCAAATAAACCCTAGAATAACTTACTGAAAGTAAAATAACAACAACAAAGAAAAAATATGTTTTTTCACTGTTTCCCAATACTGGCAAGGAAACTAAGGGACGATGTCTGAGTTCATCATGGATTGCATAGTCTCCTGCACTGAGAAGGGAAAATGCAAGTTTGAGGTCTTGGATTTCTGGCCCCCTTGAACATCAACTTATATGCTTCGATGAAAACTTGGTGCACTCTACAAACTGTCTGAAGCTGTCACCAGTTCAAACCATTGCCTAAGGGCATCGCTGAGAGTCTCTGGCAGGGCATTCACATCTCTAAGAATGATGTAGAAAGGAAATGGAAATTCTTCCATGTATGACCTTATTTCTGGCAATTCTCCAGGCCGTGTGAATACAGGTACTTTAATATCCAAGATTGAATCCTGTGAATGAAAATAGCAAATTAACAAAAGTAAATGCTGAATTACAGATTTAAACTTTTCTTACAATCAAGTAATATTCATTTCTGTGTACACTTGCTTGTGTTAAATCAAATGAAAATAGTCAGGAGGACAGCACAAGAAATGAGATTTTTCTCTGCCTGATAATTATGTCCCCCCAACCTTTTAATTTTTGCAGTCACTACTTGATTACACAACCTCAGTTAGCAATCATTTGCAAATACAATAAATGGTTATAACAACAAGAGCAGCAGCAGTAAAAAGCACTTTCTACATTTGAAGGGTGACTTAGCACGTATCCAATATTATAAATTTATAATTATATGTAACATGCTTTTTTCATAGTTAAATGTAGCACAGATGCATATATAACTTACCCGTGAATTAGGATTGTCCAATATTACAAAAATAACAAAGATATTTGCATTCTGCACAGATTGAACAGCTGCTTTGACACGTTCCTTGCCCTCAAGGAAGAGACCTCTTCCATCTGATACTATTAGGAGTAACTGAGCAGTTTCTAGTAAGAGACATATTTTCAATTGTTAATAAAGCCCTGAATCAAATATACAGAAAACAAAAAATATTTCAAGAATTTATAAAAGCTCTGTACTGTCTAGTATTTTAAAAAATGAAAATGTTCTAAAAATGTATTTAGACAATAGCATTACTTCTGATGGGATTGGGAGGGTGGAAAGATCATATTTCTTTCTTGGGCGTCAGGACTTATATTTTGCTTGTTTGCTTGTTTATCGGATAAACTAAATGGATTCTAAATAATTTTTTAAAGTAAAACAATATTGGTGAATATCTTGTACATAATTGAAGAAACAGATCTTAATCTGTCTAGTAATACGGTAATGATTTGCTCTTTTATTTACTTTTGTATATTGTATTGTATAACTTAATAACAATAAAAATGTTTAAAAAATGAACTGAGGAACTAAGAATTCAAATGTTTCTTCTTTAGAACATTTAAGAAGTACTATTCAACACAACATTTTAAAGTTTAAACATTCAAACAACTGAGTTGCCCATTTCAACATTGTCCCAGTGTAAAGTGCAACAAGGGCCATTCTGTTTGAGATGTTGTGACCTTGAATGCTAGGCACATCTTTTATCAACCAATCAGCAACTACAGATTCTTAGTCAATGAGATTTTATTTATTTATTCAGTTTAGAAGTTGCCTGATTCCAGAACAACTCGGACAGCTTTCACTTAAGGTATGCTACTGTGTGGCATCAGCAATGATAAAAAAGGAGTCACAGACACACCTGAATTGATGTTTGAAGACAAGAGTTGTGCTGCAGCAAACATATTTATTGATGATTCTAAAAACTGTCAGAAGAACACGAAAAACAAATATTGTGAGAAACAACTTCTGCCCTGAAACTGTCACACTGATTCTGTGACAAAGAATAGGAAAATGCCCTAATTTGAATTATACACGTTTAAGACTATATTTTTCCAAATTCTACTTGAGGCATAGCAGTAAGCATTATTTCATTTTGAGATGGTTTCCTGATAGAACAAAGCAAATAATTCTTTTCCTCAGCAGAAATTAAGCAATACCCTGGGTTCCATTTTGTTAAGAGTTACTGCAGTCATTACAACAACATGGCAAAGGAACCATTTCATTGCTTGAGAATTCCTGTCATCCTCTCTATGTCCAATAAAAGGAATTGATCATCCCAATTAAGGCCACTGGACAAGAAGCCAGTAAGTAAACACAGTCTCCTTTATTGCCATAATGAAGGCCTGAACAGAAATATGTCTCTTTCCTTGACTGTGTTTACTTCTTGTCTTGCTCCAATTATGCTCCAGACATTGTTTCTGGTGCTTCACTTCTAGAGAGGGTCATGGAAAAGCAAGGTACCAAGTAGAATCAGCCACGAGAAGACTCCACTCGAGGGCAATGCTGTTTCAGCACCCAACATATACTTTCTAATGCCAAGTACTTAACCAGCCAAGGAAAAACTCCCCATGCTCCCATTGGAAACCAACTGGGGCAGAACAATGAAGCCCATCACCCTACAGAGTTCACAGATAGTTCTTAATTGTAACCAGATCAGGGGTGATATGACCATGATGATGGAAATCGCTCCTCTCTCCAGAATGACAGTTGCTCAGAGAAAATGATAAGATCTAAGGGGTTACCACCACTATGATTTAAACCCAGTATCTGAGACAAGTCTATGGTTATCATGGGGAACATGAACTCCTGAGGCTTATCACAACCAGCACCCAAACAGGTAGAGTGAAATCCCGAGGCACCAACAAGTGGGGAAATATTTCATCTGATTTATGTGCTACCCATCTCATCTAAAGGCTACTTCCACCATCAACCCAAAGGCAATTCTGAAAACTTGGGGAAGGATCTTGCCATGCAGCTTGAAGGTAGGTACACCAGCAGGATCTCAGATTTGTCTCTACAATGCAAACAGATGTAAGGCAATGGACAACATGACCTTAAGAAGTGATGATACCTGAGCTATCTTAGTCTTCTTTTGTTCAAATTTGCAGAGCTGTAGTACTCTTGCTCCTGATCGGTCATTGAATTGTTCATGGAATGGATGTAGCAGCTGAACTGTCTCTCCAAAACTAAAATAAAGTGAAACATATTTTAAAAAATGGTGTCCCCTGCAAGAATTATATTAATTTTCATTACTGAAAAGTCAATAAAGGTTTAAGATATTCTTACCTACATACTGCAATTTGTCCCACTTCTAAAAGTGTTAAAGCATTCCCAATCACTGCTAAGGATTCATATGCAAGCTACAAAGAACAAGTTGATACAGTTGGAGTTCATTGCTGAGTAGGTTTAACAGTAAATATTATCAGTAGGTTTTAATATAAACAATTTGATACAGAATTAATATTTAAGCTGCAAAATTCTAAAAATGTCTGCCTTCGATAAAACCTTTTCTGAAAGCTTGTGATGCCACATACTTTCACACAAGCTCTTCAAGAAATTAAGAAAATCACAGTGACACTTTCTTTAAAAACATCAAATATCTCAAGTACTAAACAGTTGTTGGGGCAGGAGCAGAGATGTCTGGACATCCATTGACGTGCAGTGAGATATTTAAACTCTGCATGAGAGCTGGCATTTGGGAAAACCCAAGTTGCAAAAGCATGAGAATGACAGAATGAGCCACAGGTAGTCTTCGAGTTACAATGACAAAGGGGACGAAAATTTCCATTGCTAAGCGATGCAATCATAAAGCACAACATCAAGAGACTGTATCACTTAATAGCAGCAATCATCGCAGTCCTGGTTGCTGTTGTTAAGCAAATCCTACAGGTCATGAGCCAAAGATCCACCCTGATCCAAACCACTCCTGGCTTGATCCCTTTCAATCCGGAAGTTTCATAAAGTGAAAGACTCTGTCCTCTTCAATTGCCCTTGTGGATGCCTTGTACTCTGCTGGCTTTGCCATTACTACGCTTGCTGGTCCTGCTGGCGTTTCCAGCCTTGTTACCCGCAGCTGACCTTTGCTAGCTTTTTCCTGCTGCTGCAGATGAGCACACCCTACCTGGCCCTTCAGGAGTCCCTTCCTGACCATGCTTGCCCTTTGTCCCAATGTAAGCATGGCCGTGTCCAAATCAGGCACAGTCTTTTTTCAAGCTTTTGGAAACAGGCAGAGCTGGTAAGGGCAAGAAAGACCAGTGAACACAGGGCAGCCAAAAGGGCAGAGATTGGTGTGTGTGTGTGTGTGTGGCGCGTGCGTGCGCGCACGAGAGAGAGAGAGAGAGGGAGAAAGAAAGAGAGGGAGAAAGAGAGAGAGAGAGAAAGAGAGAGAGAGAGAAACATCTGGGAGAAGTACACAAGTGAAGAACAAATGGATTGCCCCTAGTGCCCAAGTTTTCATCATGTGACCATGGGGTGCTGCAACATTTTGGGTGTTAATTATCATATGTTATGAATCCCCATAACTCTGAATGGTTGCCTATGAAATGGCCATAACAGTGCAAAGGATAGGATGAAACACAGAAGAAATATAAATGAATTCAGGCCTGTAAGATCAGAATGTTCTACATTTAGAATTTTTTTACCTGTTTAGAGTGATTGTCTACCATGCTGGCAGAGTCATCAAGGGCCAAACAAATCTGGTATTGCCGTTTGCTGGGTTTGGTCCTTCGTAACCATATTTTATCTTTTCGGAATTGGCTTGCAATGTATGGAATTACTTTGCGCATGTTCAACCTTTTTCCTGTTCTATAATCACCTCTGGTAATTGGGAACATTCAAAACATTAACACTATAACATAGTGTCATAACACTATGACATATAATATTTATCATAAACATAACATTTATGAAACTAACCTATGCAGAATATGAGTTTTGCACAACTCAGCAAAGATTTAATTATCATAAATATTGATTTAAGATTGCTAGAAGAAATTGTTATAGTTCTACATATGTGGTTATTGTATATATGTACTTGTCTGATAATAGGAAAATGTGATGTTGGTCGAGACAAAGGGTTGGAAATCATTTTGAATATTTTTCACAGCTCTTCTGAAAAT
This sequence comes from Laticauda laticaudata, assembly GCA_004320025.1. NCBI lineage: Eukaryota > Metazoa > Chordata > Lepidosauria > Squamata > Elapidae > Laticauda > Laticauda laticaudata. The sequence goes on along the minus strand of BHFT01001900.1, from coordinate 57,172 downwards.
AAAAACCTCAGGAGAAATCTAAAATATTAGATACAATTTGCAAAAAACTGTTGCTATTGTTACTTTCCAGATAAACAGAACCATGTGTTATTTCTGCAATCTCAATTAATCTTGCAATCTGAATAAATTGTGCCAGCTGAGCCAACATTTATTATGCATATTTTATTCTGGTTTAGTTTCTGAAGAATATTGTCTTTCTGCTCTCTGTTCTTAGGCTCTGAAAGTATTTATTCAGACATCTCTCTGAAGCACAACTTACAGATTGGCAAACATATCTTTACTAGCATAAGGGTTAAAACTTTTTCAATAAAATAAAAGATGAAAGATTTAAGAATATGCAGATTATACTGTCAAACTATACAGTCTTGTTGAAGGTATACAAACTCCAAGCACATATAGATTTCAGTCTGTAAATGCTTATACTAAAATAGTTAAGCTGTTGCAGTTAAAGGAATCAGACTCTTGGATCATATTAAAATATGGAATACGGCAATACATAAATGCAGTAAATAATTAAGAATTAATACACTTGAAAAAGTGATAATAGCATTTAATCAAGATGTAGGGCCATTGGACTCAGAATGTTAATTCAATTGACATTTTTATTGTACCCATTTTATGAATACTGGTGTCCTTGTTTAGTGACTATAACTGGTTCTGGAGAAACGGTTGCTAAGTGACATGGCCATGAAATGAACCATGTAAGAGACATGGTGCAAAGATCATTAATTGCTGCCATCTCATTCAGATAAAGTTGTCTAGTGCAGTATCCAGTGCCCAACTGTTCCCCCCACCTTTTTTTTTTTTTTGTCTTCCTGCAGGATGAAGAGATTGTTTAAACAAACTATTTTTCTGAGATGCTTTTCTCTGCAGTGCAATTCTTCCTTAAAAAGGGCTAACCTCAAGTTCTCCTCTGGGACTTTAACTGAATAAGATGTAAATTAAAACTCTCCCATGACTAGCACTGCTGGTTGAAACTGACTAGGCCTTAATCAGTTTCACAATGACTTTTATTGTCATAAATGTCCACATTTGTTACAAAGTTTTTTTTATTATAATTTGTGTTTCTTGACCTATTTGCAAACAGTCTTGTTCATATATATGTTTGTGAATAGCTAAGGCAGTTCCTGAACAACATTGATTTCATTGTGTTATGAATTTCACTACAAAACTCTGTTCTGCTGATCAAACTGTTTAGCTGGTTCCTCCTTTTTGCTCTACTTACTTCAGCTTGGCTGCCTGAGTTGGTTCCAGGAGGAGTCGGAGCTGCTCACAGAGCTGCTGTGAAAGAGGTTCAGTGAGCAGAAGGTATCTCTGCCACATCTCTTCAGCAGCTGCATTCCCCTACAGGTACAAGACAAAACCCACGTAAAACCCATTAGTTAAAAAGTGGTGATGGGACCTAGATTGTTTATAAAATAACAGGTTTTTTTTAACTACAGTACTTTAGCAGTAATGCAGAATACACTTCCAGGGTGTCTATGAAAATTAGTATTTGTTCCCAGTGTTGATGTATTAAAAATACTAGATGTGGCCAAACTTCAAGCTTCCAATATTTATTTCAAAAATCCAGAAACACCTTTGAATAAAACAGCGTTAAGAGTACATCATTTCTTAATACCTTGATGTCAGTAATTTAATAATTCTCTCACGGGCTTTCAGATGTAACATTTAATACTTATTTAATGTAAAGTAAGAAATTTGTTGTACTTTTATGATGATAAAAAATGGCAGTTACATACTTCAAAAGATTATCAGGACCGCCACACAAATTTGAGACAATTAAGCAATAGTATTTAACATGACTTCAAAACAAGATTTATTTACCTTTCTTATTAAAAATAAAATACAAAAGGATATCCTTAATTAAATATGTTACCAACCTCTAAAGGATTTCTAATCTTCCAGGCTTCAAGCTGCTTCTCTAGTTCTTGCCTTAGTTCTTCGGGGGTTTTAAAAATGTGCTTAAAATATAAGAAATTAGAATAAGAATCCAGCAATATGAATAGATTAATTTTAGTGTGAGGTAGAAATACTCCTTCAAAGGGTAACATTAAGTTGTGAGAAACCTTTAGAATGCTCTGGATAAATATAGAACATGACATTTCTTCTCCAGATCATTTCATTCTGCCAATTCTGAAGGAACTCCAGTAGTTTTCTGAAAATTAATCCTCTGAACTGGAAAACAGGTTATCTTGGAAACTAGTAGTCCAAGCTAGAACAGCCAGCTTGACTTCTGGAAAAGTGCTAGATCATCCCTAGAACACCATGATACAAAACAGTAATGCAACATTCCTGAATGATATGGGTTTTGTCTCACATTATCTATTGTCCTTTCTCAAATCTACACTTTGTAGAAAACATTTCAGCAATTCTGCAACCCTGTTTTTACTGACTTGCTCTGATTTTCTGTTACCATTTATCCTTCTAGAACAGGGCTGTCAAACTCCTAGCCTGCGGGGCCGGATGTGTCATGCGCTGGCCATGCCCATTTCCAGTTTAACGAAGGGGAAAAAAAGTCCCAATATGTCATGTGATGACACCATGATGACTTGAGTTTCACACCACTGTTCCAGAATAAATAGAAGCTCAGTAGAATAAATAAATTCTGCAGTGATCTGCCAGTTTAGTTCCCTTCTGCAGAAAAATGGCTTAAACTTCTAACAGGTCCCCATGATTTTTAACAACACAAGAAGTCAATTAAGAAAATCATTTACCACAAAGAGCTGTTATTGAGTGATATATTTTTTATGTTTTTAATGTAATAGAAATTCAATAAAGTTTTTTTTTTAAAAAAGAGAAAATCATTTACAAATTTGGAAAAAGTATTATCGCTAATGATTACATTTGGTCTTCTCTTCCTATCTTTTTTTTTATGTATACTGAGAGTATTTGCACCAAGACAAATTCCTTGTGTGTCCAACTACACTTGGCCAATAAAGAATTGAATTCTATTCTATTCTATTCTATTCTATTCTATTCTATTCTAATATCCACTTGAACCAGGTGATATAATTCAGGGGACTGCACCAGTATTTGAGGCAGCTACAGGCTAGATGAAGCTGATGAAGGTGAAAATGAGTCTTGATCAGAATGCTGAAATTTTGCAGCTCTATGTCTCTCTATTTCAGTATTCCTTATCTTCAGGCATTGTTAACTTTAAATGTATTTGTAAAATTCCAAAGAGCCAATTTGTAACTATAATTTTTACAGATGTATAATAGTAATGAAAGCAAAGCAACTTTATGCCATTTTAACATAGATATCTGACTGTCTCTGTATAATGAGTCTACAAGGTAGCATTACAAGTAGTAGCATTAATAATGTCTTTTGCTTTTGTCATAATTTTATCTCCCCATCTCAATTCCAACCATCAGCAGGTGAAAGTCCTTCCCAAATTTGAATCCTATTGATTCTCCTTCAATGGTCCCCAAACCTTCTGGCTCTATGGACCAGCAGCAGCAGTAGGGGGAGGGGGGACAGGGGATGAGTTTGCGTGCTGCCCTTTGCTTGCACAAATGGAGCTGTGTATGCTTGCCTGCTGTTTACACACCCCAGTTCCCAACAGGCTGTGAACCAGTACCGGCTGTGGACTGGGAGTTAGGGGTCCCTGTTCAACATCAACTGAAACTGTAATCCGCAACAGCCTACAACTACTGCAACATTGTGATCACACTAAAATTTATCTACTTAAATCAATTAGCCCATCATTTGGTTTTAAAAATGAAAGCTGTCTTCTACCTGTACATTAGGGTTCTTCAAAAACTGATGAGCGGTATGAATAGTAGACTGCTTGTTTCGGTCCAACTTTACTTCTGACAGTAAAGAGTTTGCTTCTCTTTCTTCAGCATCTTGAGAATTAGGAACTTGGCTGTCTGCCTCTATCTGCTCAGGTCCTAGGATTGAATTATACACACTTGCTAATTATGCATACATCCATATCCATTCCTGTCCTCTACTTTAGCTCATTTAATGCATAGCCATAGCAATGTCTTAGATAAAACTAACAAATTATTATTCACTAGTATTAACTTATTTCATTAACAGTATTTTTTGTGCTATTTCCACAAACATACAGGAAGCTATTTCTTAAAAAAAAAAAAAAAGAATTCTCAAGGCAAGAAGTTAATGACTTACCAGATTTGGAAGCTCCAGACATTTTTACTTCTGGATTCAGTTTTTCTGCCTCTGAAGTTTTGAGTTCCTCAGCAGAGTGATCTTCTGTTTCCATAGCCAGATCTTCAGAAACGGTTTCTTCATTGTCTTCATTAACAGGTAAAATTGATTTCTGTTGTTCTTCACTTGCTACGTCTAGTGGGGACATAAACCAATACAATACTGTTTTCAGATCATATTAAAAAAAATTACAAGAAGTTCTCCAGCATCAGCACATGAGCCATCATAAAAATTGGAGCCAATCTATTAACAGTCTAGACACAAGCATGGCATTTGTGAAGCAAATTGATTTTCCTCCTCGAACCAGCCCAATGTAGCAAAAACAAAATATAGCTAGCAGTTGCACACAAAACACAACACAACTCTATACACTGTTAAATCAATATTAACTCTCTTTTAATTCAATGATATTTAAATTTGCACAGATGTGATACTGGGACTGACTTGTAAGAGGCAACAGGAGGGGATGTGTACTTCAAAAGGTTGTGAAGAACATATCCCCCCCCCAAGGATTTCATTTAGTTTACATTTCAAGCTAAACAAAATATTAAGTTAGTTATCATTGCTGTTTTATTTACAAAAAGTATTTATCATTTTCTAAAATGATTTAGAACTAAAAATATTCTCTAGTAACCAATTTAATACCTTTCTCTTTCTGACTACATTAGCAATTACCATTAGATAACAATGCCTGAGGATTTTAAGGGTTACACTCAAGGCTTAGAGAGGTTTCGTGCAACCCCACAATCTTAGGATATAGAGCATTGTAGACTAAATTGTACAGCATTAGCTAAGGCAGAATGAAAAATACATTTCTCAAAATAAACCTGAAGTATAAATTAATGTAAAAGGAATACAACACCCAACGTCACATATCTATTTAGTGAAGAAATGTATATGTTTTTCAAACTATGATGCCATAAAGAGCTTTTCATTATTATTCCGTGTGGTTTGTTGTGAATGCTGCCATACCGTATGTCTGGGCATCATAGGATTCACTGCCTTGTTTAATATGCTCAAAGGTGTCAGCTTCCACCTGATGTTGCCCTGGCTGAACTGGTGTTTCCTCTGCTTTCTGGCTAAACTCAATAGTTCTCAGTCGCTTGTGAACAGGTTGGCTCTGATCTCCTGTTGTGCGCTCATTGTCAGCTTGTCCTGGCTTTCTTTTATAACTCTGAAACACAGGAAAGCACAGCCAGTTAATGTTTCAAGGGGATGAGGCAAATCCAAATTCCATTCAGGAAAAGATAATACAAAGGTCCTGTTCCTTTAAAAAAAAGAGAAAAGAATCTTAGAGGTGCATAAAGATGACTTTAGGGGCTGCTTGAAAAGCAAAAAGAACTGGGGAAGCCTCTGTGGCTTCACATTATCCACTCCTTAAAATATCAATTTTGTTTGTTTATCTATTTATTTATTTATTTTGACTTGTACAAGGAGGAGATTTGCACAGCAGGAGAATCTGGCCTGCAGGTTAATCTTGTTTGCCAGGCTCCAGATGGAGTACCTGCAAATCTGTGCAAATGAGCAACTAGACCAAAGCCAGATGCCCCACAAATTCTGGTTTACTCTATCACTGGCTCTCTAGTTCAAGTAGAAGCGTTGCTCTTCTTCTTGCCCAAGAAATTTTTAGGCTGAGAGCCTTCTGTATATGAAGGTTCACACAACATAGAATGTACATTGATTTTTTTTAATGAACCAAGACGAAACACCATTTAAAATTCTAACTCTAAATGGTATACGAGGAAAAGATAGAGCCAAAATGAAGCCAGTAAGAGACTGATCTGTGTGGACTACCGGGCTATATCATTTTCATACATGTTCATTCTGCTTCTGTTTCTTATAAATATTGTACAAAGTTTAGTTGATTCTGTACTACTTCTAGATCAGGGGTGGGATTCAATTTTTTTTAACAACTGGTTAAAAAACAACTGGTGTGGCCATGGCCATGTGACTGGGTGGGCATGGCTTTTTTTTGGTAGCCCCCCCACGCTCCATTTTTGGGCCTTCTGGGCTTCAGGGAAGCCTCCTGGGGGGGGTGTTTTTGCTCCTAGAAGACTTTCCTGGGGTCCAGGAAGGCAAAAAACGGAGCCTGGGGGGGGATTGTGTGTGTGTGTGTGTGTGTGTGTGTGTGTGCTGTGCTCCCTCCCTCCATGCTCCATGGCCTTCCTGGGCCTCAGGGAAGCCTCCTGGGCAAAGCAGTAACACAGCGAGCGGAATCCCAGCACAGTTGTTCATCGGGAGGGGGAAAAAAAGACTTATCTTAAGGAATGACTGGGCAGGGGAGAATGCAATCAGGCATGTGCACAATGTCACGCATGCACGATAAGGACTGACTGGGCTGGGAGGGGTTGAGCGGGCTGAGAGGGGCGGGGCCAGCCAGGGGCACGATTTACTGATTCTCCGAACTGCACAGAGTCATAACAACCGGTTCTATAGAACCAGTCCGAACCGGTAGAATCCCACCTGTTCTAGATGCAGTTTCTCTTCAAATATGTATCAGCAAATTCCAATAACTTTTTCAGTTCAAAAACATCCAAGCAGCATGAGAGCCAAGGAATAATTATCAGTCCCATATGTTTAGTTTTTCTTTGGCTTTCCATTAAAGAATCTTCAAAGACCATTAGTATAGGAGCCTCCAATTGTAAAAGAGTAATTTGCACATTTTAAAAAGAATAAGACACCTGGGTATTTTTTCTGCTTTGTTTCTGTGAAGCTAGATGTGCCATTAGTTCAGATTCATGTCCTTCTGGCTGATTTGCATCCGAAGTTCCACTCCCGTGTTCCTGAAATAATACAAAGTAAGATCTTGTTTGCAAGAACACATCACAAGTATATTAAGTTTAAAGCCCAAACTACATTATCTTTGGAATAGAGACATACGTTAGATTGTGGCTCTGCAAACAAGCCCATCTGTCAATTCTAGCACTGCACCATAAATTCATGAAATATAATAAGTGAAGTCTGGCTCATAAGACGGGGAAGAGATCCCTAGTGAAGTATGAAGTATTAAAAATAGATATTATCCATAGTCTTTGGCAAACACAAGCCTGGTTTGGCATGTATATTTATGTCACATAGCCCTTTCAGCCTTACTGGAGAAATTGATTAATTTAGCAATTTGAGGATGTAACCAAAGGGAATAGTCAATCAAGTTTAAAAAGCACTGTATATACAAAGAACAGCTATAAGACATTCGGTCCCTCTTATAAACTATTTCCCCTTAAAGTGGAAATATGCTTGCTTTCCTCTTACTAGAAAATGGATGCTGGTATCATCATCTACCCTTATTTTCAGTGTTTTGAGGTTTTGAAGAACATGAACGGATCCAATATTCTCCAAAATACCTAAGGGCAAGACAAGTAATGGATGGAAGCTTAACAAGAGACATTTAGTCTAAAACTAAGGAAAAAATTTTCTGACAGTGAGAACAATTAATCAGTGGTATGACTTGCCTCCAGAAGTTGTAGCTGCTCCATCACTGGAGTTTTTGAAGAAGAGATTGGACAACCATTTGCCTGGAATTGCAAAGGATCTCCTCTTGCTTGAGCAGAGGGTTGGACTAGAAGACCTCTAAGGTCCTCTCTAACTCTGTTATTTTGCATTCTATAGATCTACAAAACTCGAAGTCAAAGTGAACAAAAAAAAAATTCTGGATATGAGCCAGCCACTAGTTCTTAAAGCAATTACTCAATAAGTTGATAGGACAGAAACAAATCAGAGACATGAAGTGGCTGCTAGGGAAGTTATAAAATTCTCCTCTACTGCAATTAGGGTTAAGGTTATAATTAGGGTTAAGGTTACAGTGAGATGTGCTGAGGTGAGAGATGGTGATCCAAAGGCACCAGTGAGCTCCCATGGCTAAGGTACATTTGAAGTTGTCATTCCTCCAATACCAGTACATTTTCTTTTTTAAAGTTGCCCCATTTCACCTCTTTTGCTTGATCCTTCTCAGATGCAGTTCCAACCAACTCAACAGCTGTATCACTCTGCAGATTCTCTTCGCCTGCCTCTCCATATGCCTCATGTTCCATTCTTTCCACGGCTTCAGGTAACTGTTCCTCGTTTTCACTATCATTACCAGCTTCATCAATTTTCTGAAGCAATTAAAAAAAATGAGTCAGTATTAGCATTAATTTGGCAAAATATCAGTAGCTGATATATACCGTACATAACAGAATAGGTTTTAGGCCATAGACAAGCTTTGTTTCATAACAAGTTAGAGAAAAATTCATTTACTGGGATTTTAGACAGGAACTCTCCCTCTCACCCCTCCTCTCTCATACACACAACTTCTATTAATAACAATATGTAAAACCTGAGGACAAAGGCCTTGATCAGTAGTGGAAATGTTCTGTTCTTTCTCTTCAGCTTTTTGCTCTTCTACTGTAGAGTCCTCTTCTTTGTCTGTATTTGCATCAGAATTCTCTGTTCCTTCTTCATTTTTATCTTCTTCACTTTTATCTTCAGAAGGATCTTTTTCAACGTGCTCAGAATCCTGTCTATCTTCATCCATATCTTCAGTGTTATCTTCCGTTTCCTTTTCATCTACATCTATCGCCTTCTCTTCAATCTCAAAAGGATTTTCTCCTAGTAAAAAAAGAGATGGAATATAGTTTTTAAAAACCACACACATACAATTGGATAGAATGCCCCAAGCCTCCTAGGTTCCATACATATTATTTGTGGAACTGAATACCTGAAAAGACAAAGGCCACTGAGACACAATTCCCAGACACAAGAGATCAAGGTCCAGGGAACTGAATAAAATGCAAAGCAAGGATGTGCTTTGGACACAAAGATCTGCACAGGGTTGGGGGTATCCATGAAATCATCAATTTCAATTCCTCTCTCCTCTCAATTTCTTCCATAAATAAGTTATTTCTTTTCCTGGAATTGCATGGTAGCTGCACAGTGGGTATTGCATGGGTAGCTCCCATGTGTTCAGGGAGCATCAATTGGGCCAAAAATTGGACACAATGTTTCACCCAAAGACATATTTTCCTGGAATCACATAGCTACTGTATGAAGCTGGGGAAAAGCACAACTTCTCCAAGGAGCCATTGACAGATATAGCATGAATGCCCATAAGCCCTCTGAAGCACCTTTTTGGCTTCAAATTTGAAAAAGAGGACATTAGCTTACCTGCTCCACTTATTCCACAAATGTTCATCATTCTATCACTTTAAACTATAACATCTTTTGAATCAACTCTTCAAATTACTAAGATAATGGTATTAACCTACATTAAAATATAATGATCTTTTTACTTCATCAAGCTGATGAAAATCATTGTAGATGCAAACATAACTTGCTGATAGCAATGGAATCCTAATTTTCAACCATTTAAGTTGCACAATAGTAAGAAAGCTTTAAACTCTGATGCCAAGTTTATAAGTTGTAGTTTTTGTCCCAGGACACAAGTTTTGTAAAATGGTCCCCCTTCACCCCACTAGAGTTAACAACGTGTCTGGTACTAAGTATCATTTAGTCATTTCTACTTCTACCTTCTTCTTCTTTGTCTTCCTCATCCATCTCTTCATTTCCAAGATTCAGCTCATGGTCAAGCTCCAGGGCTTCAGCTTCAGGTTGTTTTTCTTGCTTTCCATGGTAAGGATCCACTTCATTCTCATCATATTCACCCTGTAAGGCAGAACACACTATAAGAAGAATGAAGGTGGAAAGCAGAGATGTAATTATTTAAGGGAGGCAAAGTTCCTGAAGCTTGAAATTCTATTGTATCTGCTCAAGCAGAAAAATCTCTGAATGCTTTAAGGAAACTTATCTCCCATTGAAAAAGATATCCTTTCATATCACAGGGTACAATTCTAAATACACATTGATTGTTGTTTTTGTTAATATCTGCTTGTTGGTTTGATTGTGAACTGTGAATAAATCCTTGCTATTGGATGGAACTTTATGATTACTTTATTTAATCCTTTAGGATTACTATATTTATAATATATTTTGGTAAAAGTGAATAACAATAATGGTAATAATAAACACTGTCTGGTCATCAGCTAGATATCTTGCCTTAGTTGCTTTCCCCACTTAGTTAAGAATATTGATTTTGACTATATTTTTTTAAATTAAGAAGTTATTAGATTGAACCTGGGTTAAATAATATTATAGAAACATTAATAATGGAAAGGGAAAATTCTAAAATGGACACCAGCCTTTTCATCAAGTGACATACTTCAAATATTTATAATTAAAAAACAAGAAAGGTGGGAATTCTCTAAATACATATCAAGATTAAGGTGACACACCTTTTGAAAATGATTTGGAAAAGTATTCTGGATGTTGTATGAACACAGCCCTATTCTGCTTCTAATTAAAGCAGCCATCTCCTCCCCGATTTTTATGCCAACTTTAAATATACAGTAACTTTAAGAATTGTTTGCAAAAACTGTGTTTGTTCAGCCAACTTAACATGTGTTTTATTTTGTTGTACAGATAGTTAAAAATGAAAACAAACAAAAGGGGGGGAAGAAATGGAAAGCCGGGAAAAGAAGAGAAAAGAGTACATTTAGAGATTTAGAAATGAAACAATTCAATAAAGAAACCTGAAAAAAGAGGTGGCTGCTTTAACAACAGAGAATTGATGCACGAAAGGTCCAAAGCACTATTAAATTAGCAATGCACACTCTCAGTTAAGAGTACTTTATTGAAACTCTCACATATGGCTTTATACTCTTTCAGTTTCTTAACTACTATCCTCTTCTGCCATTTTCCCTTTTAATTTCCCACTCAATGCACAAAATAAGTAAATCATGCAAAAGGTAAGATATTTATTGGCTAGTTTTGATGGACACTGGTTGTAAAAACTCATCTTCTCGGAAATCTGTGCATGCATAGCATGTTTTGGAGACAAAGTAATTTACTATTAATTTACAGTAGCCTCTTATTTCTTCTTTAGTGAAGAAACAAGAGGCTTTTGTCCATCTCTGCCCCGGAGGCTGTGGGATATACTCATCTGTTCCCAATTATGCTTGTAAAATGTAACTTCGTCTGAACTATGGAACTTCAATTATTTCTACAGTAATATGCATGTTCACGCACACTCTAAAAAAGAACAATAAACAGTTCAATACAGAGTTGTTAAGCTATTACCTCATCTATTTGTTCATGGATTTTCTCTTTGGTTTCACCGTCACCTCCTTGCTTCTCTTTTTCTTCATCTTTGGGTGATTTCTTCTCATTTTGATTATCAACTCCTATATTGTCATCTTTTGCCACCAATTCGGAATCTCCCTACAAAATTAAATATAAATATGTTTTTTTAAAGTTTTCGCAGGTACTTACATGTGTGCTGTTCAGCTTCCTTCGGGTATTATCCCACGTCATTGTAGTGCTTTTAAAGTTGTAGCAACGTTTCAGCAGAATCTCATCTGCCATCATACAGAAGCCTGATGATTCTCAGGCCAACATTATACAATTTGTTTTGAGAAACATGGTTACCTCTTTATGAATGTAGCTATTAAATTAAAAACAATTCCCTACTTTTATAGAATGCATGTGTTATGCTTCCTCAACATTATGCAGAGCTAAACTAATTAAATATGCTATCATAGAACAATCTGAACTTTTAAATTAAAATAAAAGGAGATTCATTACATCATACTCAGACTGTTTTAAAAAGAAAGCTCAGCATATTTTGAAATATTAATGCATACTCCATTCCAAAATAAGCTAAAAGGCAGACATATCTATTAAAATAATAAACTGAATAAGATGTTTTAATTTTTTTAAAAATTACAAATTGTCAAAAGCCTCAAAATATTTTCTGAGGAAAAAAAAAGCCCTTCAAAAGTTCCAATACAAGAAATCGACTGATTGGGGTTTACTTTCTATTTTGCTTAGAGCGAAGAGTAACTCTTTGGATGAATCCTGCACACTGAGAGAAGTCAATCATGTGCTGAAGGCATTCACCATCAGGGTAAATGCAACAGAGTCCTCTAGCAGTTCTTGGGAGTGATTAGATATTAACATCAAATATTCTGATAATAAAAGCTGCCATCTCTTTCATTGTTTGATCTCCATATGAAATGAAGTTTTGGCATCCATTGCTATTATTTTTCAGAAACAAACTAATTCATTGTATGAAAAAAAGCACTTCCTTTTATGTGGCCTGAATGAAAAAAATAACTTGAAATGAACTGAATTATATGCAAAGGTAAAGGTTTCTCCCATCCAGCTGTACCTGACTCTAGGGGACGGTGCTCATCTCCGTTTCTTAGTCGAGGGAGCCAGTACTGTCTGAAGGTATTTCTGTGATCATCTAACCAGTATGACTATACGCTGAGGCAGCTGGAATGCTGTTACTTTCCCGCTGAAGTGGTACCTAGTTATCTACTTGTATTTGCATGCTTTTGAACTGCTAGGTGTACAGGAGCTGCGGCAAATAATGAGCTCACCCTGTTCCGTAGCACTTGGGTCTCGAACCTGGGCTGTCAGCTCTTCAGCTGAGAAGTTTAACATCTTTAATTGCTAATCCATCATGCCCCTTTTCTATGTACTCTCATGCATTTTACATAATTAATCAATGGTGCAACCATTCACTCCTTCAAACATTATATTCATTTAAAATTTTACCTCATCCATCCCTGGTCCAGTTTCTGTTTTCCCATCTTCATCCTCCTCTTCTTCTTCCTCATCATCATCTCCCCAAAGCCTCTCGTCCAATTTGTCAGCATCTCCTTCTCCAAGATTTCCCATCTGCTTATCCAAGTCTTCATCTTCATCAGACTTATCATCCCCTTCTATACAATGTAACATAAAGCTCAATGTAAATCTTCAAAGAAAGAACTCCCAGAATCGTAAAGATGAAGCACTCTGCGTCTGCAGACAGACTGAAGCTCAATAGGAGAACATGTACTTTCCAGCTGATGAAATGGACTAATGGTTTAACTTGATATATAGGTAATTTCTTGTATATAAAGTACATTTATACTGGGATATGTGAAAGTTCTCAACCCCTGGGCAAAAAGAACTTCTACAGCAATGAGAATATTTACCCTTTTTAGCTAGTATACATGAAACAGAGAGTTAAGATTTAAAAAATCTGAAATGTATAGTCTTTTAAAGTATTGATAAAATACTAAAAACCTTATTCTTTATTTCTGGCTGTGTCATACTACCTACAGTAAGTGACTCATAATATATTGCTAGATAGGATTATAAACACTGCACTAAACAGGTCTTCCAGTGCAAACTGTTGATTTTTAATTAGAACAGCTACTAAATACCCAATATCTTCTTTCTTAAATACTTGAGAAAGACCAAAAATATTGCCATTTTCGTGTAAAAACCATGACATGTGGACTTCAAAATGCTGCTGAAGTCCTGGTCCTCCTGGTCTGAAAATCTTTATTCCAAGTATACAAAGAGATCAACAAGAAGGAAAGGAAGGCTCTGTTTAGAACTTAGATTTGATCAATTTTGTCATTGAGGGTCACATTTTAAGTTAATTCTGCATAGGGCCATTTGGTTGTATCAAGTTCCAACTTCAGTAAGAAAAAAAAAAATCAAAAGTGCTTCAGTGTTACCAAAAGATTTTCCTACACAGGAATGGAAAGTCTGCCCTTCAGTATGTTATTATTATTAAATTCAAAGTAAAAGTTATTAAACCTCAGTATCAGTTCCCAATTGTGCAATGAATTATGGAGTTACTGTATATTAGGTCAGAAACATGGGAAATATACACATACCTTCTTTTTCTTGCTCTCCATCATATGTTTTCCCTTCAAAATCTTCAGACATTTCAATTGCATTATCCTCTCCCTCAATATCTGGTTTAGAATCTGGATCTTCCTTTTCCTGACCTTTTTGGTAAGTATCTTCTACCTGGAATATTTAATCAAGCTTTGTTTTAATGGGGTGCCTTCTTTAAAGTAGCATGTATTCTCCTTGCTCCCTCCTCAACTTTCAGCAAGATAATTTAGCATTCCTTCCCCCTCAAGAATGCCATAATTTCCTGGTATTTTATGGTATATTTCCTAAAAACTGAAGTAGATTATTAAAAGGAATTAAGGGACTGAAATAACTTTAAAACCCAGTAAATGAATGTACAAAAATAATGCAGGGATTCCTATATTATTCCATGCATTAACTGTTCCTTAACATTCCATGTGTTAATCTTTCCTGCACAAATAGAACAGCACTTTGTGTTGTGCCTTAACCAATACACAAATTTCAGTTGCTTTATTCCAAACTAAAAAAATCATTCTTGGCAGAGGTAGTTTGATGGTGGCTGGTATGGGAAAAAAGCCAAGGATGTCAGTTGCTGTGACTAAGGAGAAGCAGGTTAACTGTTGGCATATGCCATGCTGGAAGCCTGACTGATCCTGCCAAGACTATCACCATAAAGAATGAATACCTAGGTCAGGATATCAGTAGTAGCAGGAGCTGATGAAAGGGATGGCACTGGGAAGATTAAGGGGGCAGCAAGCCATGGGCATGCCAGGCTGATTTTTTTGCAGAAATAATTGAGGAAAAGGACTGAGAGAAATGCTTGGAAGATTGGGGGGGTGTGGGCTAGTTGAGATATGCCGTGCTGGGACACCTCTGATGCTAGTGGCCTTGCCTTAATTACCCCAGAAAATTATTCTGAGATTGTGTTGGATGTTGTAGTATGAAAAACTTGGGACCAGCTCAAATGTTCCAGATTTTGTTTCTGCTGAACTTTCACGTTTTTTTCCATTTTGTGTACATCCTTATGCAATGTTGTTTATTCACCACCAAAAAGTATAAGTGCTTTTTCATGTTTCCCCAAAATACTAAAACCTTAGCATTCATTTGCTTTGTATAGACTATAAACAGACATTTCAAAATTTACCTGGTCTTCATTTTCTATCTTGTCACTAACATCCTTTTTCCCTTCCCCTTCTCCAATGCCACCATCTTCATAATCATGGAATTCTGTTCCTCCTTGTCCTCCATCCTCAATAATTTCTTTTGGTAAACAAAACCCCTAACAATAAAAAGCACTCAGTTGGACCAAGGATATAGCAGTCAGTAAAATGAACACTGAGTTTCACCATTTTAAGGCTTCTTCTGCTTGGGGTCAAAGTTTTTCTAAGCTTTCTCCCAAGGACAGAAAAATCTATTTCAGCAAAAATCCATTAAGGGTCAGTTACTTATTAACATGTAAATTAATTGTCATATAACTGGGTTGTTCACCCAAAAGTTCCTGAAGAACTTATGTAAAATTGCTTCCCTCCTAGAAAAATAGTATTTTTTTATTCATATCAGAATACTACAAGAAAGTCAAAATGATATCACTTTTCTTTCAAAAATGTCGACAGTCCACTTAATATTTCTTCTAGGCAAATTGCCTAGAAGGAAATGACAATCAAAATTTAAGAAACAACTAGGAATGCAGGAGAACAAGATTTGCTCAAGCATGACTCTAATTGTTTAAATAATAGAGCATCAATAGTGGAGAGTAAGTGGGCAATTTTCTCACTGGAAAGAAGTAGAATCTTCTCAAAAGATCTCTTTTGTAGCCAGTGATATTTAACTTGTTTATAAATGATCTTAACTTAGGAATAAATAGTCAGGTAGCTAAACTGTGGATAATACTAAACTATTCAGAATAGTAAAAGCTAAAACTGATTATGAACAATATTTTTAAAGTGAGTAAATTGTTAATCAAAGAGCAATGCTAAATATGTGTAAAATGATGCACATTCAAACAATCGGTTCTTGTCCTTCCATTTCATATCTACAGTGTTGGGGTCCAAGCTGCCTGCAACTGATCAGGAAACAAAGCCTGAGGTCACAGTGCACAACAGAATAAAAATGCTGATTAAGCTAATAGAAAGGGAACTTTTATGTTAGAAATGATTAGAAATCACTTGAAAATAATATCGCTATACAAATCTATGGCACTTCCACATCTGGAATAGTATATACAATTCCGGTTGCCATACTTAAAGGATATAGGAAAGCTGAAAAAAAATTGTAAAAGATTGCAACCAAAATGATCAGGAGTTCAAACGCTTCCCTGTGAGAAAAGGCAAGAGTACCATGGTACACTTTAGCCCTGTGATGGCGAACCTATGCCATGTGTGCCAGAAGTGGCATGCAGAGCCATCTCTCTGGGCATGCCATCTGTTACCTGTTGCTATTCCGGGTTCCTGGTCTTTGTGTGTGCGGGAGTTCTGGAAACTGAAAGAGCAGCTCCCCAGCGTGCATGCAAGCACTGACCAGATGGCCTTCGCACATGCGGGAGTGCATGTGGGAGAGCAGCTCATGCACACAGGAGGCCAGAAACTGGAAGAGCAGCTCCCCGGTGCGCATGCACATGCCCACCAGCTAGTCTTTGCATACATGTTAGAAACTGGAAGACCAGATGGCTGGTGCGCATGTGCGTGTCAGGAAGCTGAGCTTCCAGTTTCCAGTGCTCCCACGTGTCATGTCAGGGAACTGGGTTTTTTTGTTTCTGGCGTGCACATGCGCATGCTCTTGTTTCGGCACTTGGTGCCGAAAAGGTTCCCCACCACTGCTTTAGCCTATTAAAAAAATGATGGAGATAGGACATAATTGTGGTACATATAACCTTGCGTGATATGCAAAAAATGAGAGGAAGGTGAGGATCTTAGCTTTATCTGCACACATCTGACAGAAAATGGTCCAGTTTTTCCAGTTTCTATCACTGAGAATGGATAAAATCTGGGCCATTCAGTTCTAGTCCAACAGCTTACTAGTTAATATTCTGAAAAGTCTGCTAAGCCTATACAAGAAAACTGATACGATAAAGGCTACCCCATTTCAAAGGCCATGTTTTAACTTCAGAAAAAAAAACAGTAGAAAGTAAAAATCTTTTTTCTTTTTCTTTTGGAAAATGAAAAGCAACTAATAAATGTAGATTCTCACAATGACATTCACTTTCCACTTCTTACCTTTTGTGCAATTTCTGTAAATATGTTTGTCAAGACAAAAAGCAATTTTGCAGAACTCCTATGTGTAGCCAAGGAAACCGTGAGGTAGAAAAGGACAATATTGGAATATTTGCAAAGAATTGGCATTAGGCGTACCAGCAAGTGGCAGGCCTGATTAAAAAGCTGAAAAAAGAAAAATAAAAATAATGTCCATTAATTATGGAAAATATTTTCAGTGTCTACATATTTTTCTCCAGGATTGATTTCACTGTTTGTAGTATTTATAAGCAATTTCAGAAAAATATTTTTTATTCTTACATGCTACTGAGTATTTGAGGCAAGATGAAGAAACAATTTTTACATTATGTTTAACATCTTTCCCTGAGATATAATTCAGCTGAAAAATATCACCTTGCATTTGTATGCAGTGTGATCCTCGCCATAAGATTTCAATTGCTCCAGGAGTTCAGAAATAACTGAAATTATTTTTTGTATATGCAAAGAATTCACATCGGAACAAATTTCTTCATCTAAGAATTTAGTTAAATGCCCTCTCTGGAGCCCATCAACTGAAGATTCTTCCCCTGGAATAAGAAATATAAAAAGCAATGATCAAAAATGCATTCCAATTGAATATGCCCTATACATTGTTGGTTCTCATTTTTTTAAATTACTGTGCTACGGAAGTGTCATATACAGCAAGAAAAATGCATTTGACATCACAGTTGCTTTCAAAACAAGTGAAAGAATGTTCAGTCTTACCATCTTCTTTTGTGAATATCTCTTCGTCTTTTCTTCTTTCAACCAAACACTGGACAGAACTCAAGATAACATGGATTGCAAGTTCTATTTGTTCTGAGAAGTGTTCTACAAATCCATCATCTGATGTTTCATCATCTATAGAAATATCATTGAAAAATTAAATGAAAAAGGTTTTTAGTTTTACAATGGAGAGATGGATAGATGGATGGATAAATGTGTGTACAATTCAGCTTCCATAGTGTCTACCTATCTATTTACTTAAATAAATGTTATTGCCCTAATTTTCTCCCTATTTGAGTATCTGAAGTATCAAAATTCTGCCTCCATTAGAATTGGGATCAATACTATTGTACATTATAGAGAAAGTTGTTGGTTGTTCTTCAGAATTAAACCAGAGATCCCATTTCAGGGCTCTAATACAGAAGCGACTGGAAGTGAAGTCAATATAATTTCATTATTTCAAATACAATTTCTGCACATACAGGTAATCCTCAACTTACTTGAGCCCAAAATTTCTATGGTTATGTGAGACATTTGTTAAGTGAGCTTTGCTACATTTTATGACCTCTTCTGCCTCGATTGTTGGGGAATCATTGCAGTTGATTAGCTAGAAACATGGTTATTAAGTGAATCTGGCTTCTCCGTTGACTTTGTCAGAAGGTTGCAAAAGTAACCCTGTGACACAGCAAAAGTTATAAATATAAACCAGTTACCAAGCATCTGAATTTTGATCACATGATCATGGGGATGTTTCAAAGGTCACAGCTGTAAAAAAATGGTCATTAAGTCCTTTTTTTTCAGTGCCATTGTAACTTTGAACTGTCACTAAATGAATTATTGTAAGTCAAGGACCACCTCTAGTTCAAAGTTTAATAACTTAGGAACCATATAGCCCCTCCTTCAGCCTCACAGGAAGCTAAAAGTAGCCTGAGGGAGCTGAACCTTCCCTAAGCCTTAAATCTTACTCACACAATTGTATTATAATCTCTCTCAGGATCTACCTTCACAATGTGAAATTGAACTGAAGAGCTGTGTCTTCCAGATAGCAAAATCATCCACACTGCTATTAATTTCTCCTTGGATATATATGAGACTCCTGATTAATGCCATCTGTGATCCAATTTGATTGACTTGAGAATCAGATGGTGTAAACAAGAGCTCAATATCTTGCAGCTGGGTTGAAACTTTCAGCAAACAATCCACTCCTGAAGAGCACACTTCAAAGCTTCTCCTGAGAAAAAAACATTGAAAGGGAGATTTGAAATTGAATAAAAACTGCATGAATAAACATGGAATGGTTTCTGTTGCACTTATGAGTGACTTGGCATGAGAAATACAATACATACATATACACATACACATTTACAGTAGTAAAACAGGCCAGATCTAAGCACCTTGCAAGTCAGATCCGGCCTGTGGGTCTTGAGTTTGACACCCCTGAGCTAGGCTATCAGCTTCCATAGTACTGAATACCTCTTTGACATATGATGGACTCTGATTATAAGAGTGGTTTAGTTTTCCTATGGGTACAACCTCTAGAAAAGGTATAATCCTACTGAGGCTGCTACAAGCAGCTTGCAATCAAACGCAACCCCCTTTTCTGTCCCAGTATGATAGGATGCATCTCACTTACCAAGAATAGAAGAGTGTCTCAGAAGACACCTGTTTTATTCTGTCCACGTCTGATTTTACTGCCCTCACTTCTACTAGCATCTCTTTCACCTTGGAAGCCAGCTGCTGATATATCGTATCCTGCTTTCGCATCCTGCATGCAGAAGGCAGCTGTTCTGGACTCACTGGCGTGAGATACTGTAACTCTGATGGATCCAGTTCTGGAAGTGACTTTAGAATAGTAGAAGAATTCAATTCTACCCCTTCCGATTTTATTTCTGTCCGAGGGGTGTTCAAAGTTTGGTCTTCTGGACAGCATTCTATAAACCAAGACAGCTGTTCTAGAAGCACTACACATTGCATAGAAAGATACTGCAGTCTGTCAGTCCACTGCTGAACACCTTCTTGAGGAGGGAAAACCACTTCGTATTCACTTCCAGGAGACAGTCTGGCATCAATCTCTTGTATACAGCTTAGCTGATTCCTGTTCAAGACATTCATATAAGTAACAGATTTATTGGTAATTAAAATTCAATTATTACAATTCAGTAATAAAATGCTAAAATGCCAGTATTTTAGTCCTTATTAGATGTGGACATAGAGCTTTTTCCTACATGTTTTGTTTTTTCTACGTCAATTATCCACTTGATTTCTCACCATCCAGTAAGAAAGCTATTTTTCTTCTGAATTTCTTTTCCAAGACACCCAGGAAGCCTATGGATTTGCCTATTCAAGCTTTTCTCAATTGGAACCTTCAACCAGAGAAAGCAGGGAAGTGTCGTATTCTCATTACAGACTGAGGAAGGCCTGAATAATGATAGGGATAATAATGGCAACCTCAGGTGAGCAATACTGTCCCCAAAGAATGACAGCCTCATTTCTGTTCAATTTTCTTTAGCCAGGCTTACAGTGGGAAAAAGAAAACCCTGCTATGAAAAAATATATATATTTGAAATTAGACCAATTCAGTAATTATTTTAAGTAACTTCTAAGTATGAAAAAATCAAATCTTTCAAAAACTGAAAGATGCATTTGTGTGCCCCATGAATAAAATTAATGATTTAATTGGGCTTAGAGATGGGACATGCATAACTATATGATTTACCAATTAAGCAATTACATTTTAAATTTTTGCATCACAGGGTTCTCAAACTCTGTGGTACTTCCTAATCACCTAATGAGGATTTCTTAGACAGAATGGGAATGCTGTCAAACCTTACTCCCACTTTGGATTGAATTCCAGCTTGGGTAAAATGGCGAGCAAATCACCCTCCTTAGTGATCTCAACAACCTGATTTTTTTTTTAAAAAAAAATCACCTGATCATTCAGGCCCTTGGCAACTGGTACCATTTGCAACAGCTTCTGACAAGCATATCAGTGGAGAAGTCAGCAGGAAGTTGCAAGTGGTGGTCATGTGATGTTGTGCTTAATGACTGCAGGTGATGTCCTTAGGTCTGTAGCTGGAACTGACACTGTAAGCTGGCACAATAATATGATCTTGCACTTTATGACCATATAGCTTAGCAGTATAATAGCTGGTCTCTGCAGTTGTTAAGTGAAAACTACCTGTATATAGTTCTTAATCTGAATGAATAAATTTGGAATATACACTGCTCAAAAATATTAAGGGAACACTTAAACAACACAATGTAACTCCAAGTCAATCACACTTTTGTGAAATCAAACTGTCCACTTAGGTAGCACGAGAGTACAACACTGATCGACAATCAATTTCACATGCTGTTGTGCCAAATTGAATAGACACAGGTGGAAAAGTATAGGCAGTTAGGAAGACATCCCCAATAAGGGACTGGTTCTGCAGGTAGTGACCACAGACCACTTTCTCAGTTTTTTGCTTTCTGGCTGATGGTTTGGTCACTTTTGAAATGCTGGCGGTGCTGTCACTCTAGCATGAGACCGAGTCTACAACCCACACAAGTGGCTCAGACAGTCAGCTCATCTAGGATGGCGCATCAATGTGAGCTGTGGCGGTTTACTGTGTCTGTCAGTGTAGTGTCCAAGCATGGAGGCACTACCAGGAGACAGACCAGTAAATCAGGAGACATGGAGGCCGTAGGAGGGCAACAACCCAGCATCAGGACCACTACCTCCGCCTTTGTGCAAGGAGGGACAGGAGGAGCACTGCCAGAGCCCTGCAAAATGACCTCCAGCGGGTCACAAATGTGCATGTGGCTACTCAAACGATCAGAACAGATTCCATGAGGTGGTATGAGGGCCCAACCTCCACAGGTGGGGGTTGTACTTACAACCCAACACCCGTGCAGGACGTTTGGTATTTGGCAGAGAACACTAAGATTGGCAAATTCTCCACTGGCGCCCTGTGCTCTTCACAGATGAAAGCAGGTTCACACTGAGCACGTGACAGACATGACAGGGTCTGGCGGCGCCGTAGAGAATGTTCTGCTGCATGCAACATCCTCCAGCATGACTGGTTTGGCAGTGGGTCAGTAATGGTGTGGAGTGACATTTCTTTAGGGGGCTGCAAAGCCCTCCATGTGCTCGCCAGAGTAGCCTGACTGCCATTAGGTACTGAGATGAGATCCTCAGACCCCTTGTGAGACCATATGCTGGTGCAGTTGGCTTTGGGTTCCCCCAATGCATGACAATGCTAGACCTCACATGGCTGGAGTGTTTCAGCAATTCCTGCAAGACGAAGGCATTGATGCTATGGACTGGCCTGCCCGTTCCCCAGACCTGAATCCAATTGAGCACATCTGGGACAACATGTCTCGCTCCATCCACCAATGCCACATTGCACCACAGACTGTCCAGGAAGTTGGGGGATGTTTAGTCCAGGTGTGGGAAGAGATCCCTCAGGAGACCATCCGCCACCTCATCAGGAGCATGCCCAGGCGTTGTAGGGAGGTCATACAGGCACGTGGAGGCCACACACACTACTGAGCCTTATTTTGAGTTGTTTTAAGGACATTAAATCAAGATCAAAGTTGGATCAGCCTGTAGTGTTTTTTTCCACTTTAATTTTGAGTGTAACTCCACATCCAGACCTCCATGAGTTGCTAAATTTGATTTCCAGAGAGAAAATGATCTCTTGATCTTGAGAGAGAAAAAATAAAAAGACAATACCTCAGGAAAACCCACTGTTCTGTCAAAGCAACGAGAGACTTCCTCTGTTTGACAAGCATCTTCATGAGGTGCGCAGTGAATCCTTTACATCGCTCAACAGTACTTACTCCAATCTCCTACAGAAAAAGATAGCAACTCTCATCCTTATGTTTATCAAAACAAGTTCCTTTAATGATCGCTGTAAAATGCTTGGAGTTATAGGGTACGCAGTCAATTAGTTAAATACGATTTTGCACATTGTTTTTCATTCCTTCAGGTTTTTTGAGATAAGCATAAAATTATATTGCAAATTTATTCCATACCTAAATTAGTGTGACTAAATTAACCATTCTGAATACATAGGGTTTATTATTAAATGCAGCCAAGTGCTAAAGATAAGTAATGAAATGGTATATAGTTATCCAACTTCATTTCTTCATTTAATTGCCACATAACTTCACAATATTTTTGCCTCTAGGGTGCCCTCTAATATGTTAACTTGTAACATTCAATGTCCTCAATCAATAGTGGTCAAGAGCTGGGTATGATGGTACTCATAGATCAAAACACCTAGATTTTGCCCTACTGAAGGACAAACACTCCTACTGAAGAATTAAAAAAGTAAAACATCTGGTTTTGCTTGCTTTATTTATTACTTTTTACCTCTCCATTTTCCTTGGTGAGTTCAAGGTGATGCACATGGAAAATACCTCTCATTTTATCAAAAGCAACTAGTCTGTAAAGTAGGTTGCATTGAGAGAAAGTGACTGACCCTAAGTCACTCAGTCAGCTTTATGGACAAGGTAAGTTTGAAGAAAGAAACCTCCTATCTCCAGGGCCCAAGCCTAACACCAAAACAAGTATTACATTGGCTCTGGGGATTTACCTTTGAAGGTGATAATAATGCTGTCTGAAGCCTACAGTGATGTGCAAGAGACCGATAGAAGTATTTCTGGCATCCATCCCAGGACAAAGAGATTTGAGAGAGTAACCTGAAAAGCAAAACAGTTTGAATCCCTTAAGACAAAGGTATCCAAACTTTGGTTGAAGCCCACATGGGGTTGTAGAAAACTTACATAGAGTCACAGCTTTTTTAACCCTATATGGCTTGAGAAGTCAAACTGATAAGCAAACCCAAAGTGAATTTTGATTGAAGAACAGATCTATGGGCCTAGATTGCTGCCAAAATCATCTTCCCATCATAGAAATGTTTATTCATAAAAGGAGCCACACAAACTCATTTATCTTTTGAACAGTATGTCAGATTATAACAAATCCCTGCCCTAACAGAAAAAGGCAGAACACTTCAAAGTCTTCATATGATAGCATATAAGTAACATAAAATCTACAGCTTGCAAATTCTTAATCAACATTTATTGTATAGTTAAGTTGGATCTTTATTGGGTTTCCCTGTTATATATTATATCCAGTAAATCTTATTACAGTTTTGGCTCAAGTGTTAGAGCAAAGAGCAGGGAGAAGATCTCTGATCAGAAGCAGAAACAAAGGCCAAAGATCCGCACCTTTGATATTATTGGCTAAAGTAAAATTAATCCCATAAAGAGAAAACAATAGGATATTCATCATGCTTAATCTGATTCTAAAATAACTGAATCAATTATCTCAGACTAGATTTCAAAAATCCAAGAAAATATTTTTGCCACTCTTTCTGACATCAAGACATGAAGATTATAGTATAGAACTAAAGCAATACATACATTGCATCCCATTTATGTGTGCGGTTAACTGAAGCCAATGCTCTGTTTAAATCCAATGGATGAAGGAAAAGCATATTTTGCGAACTTTTGGAACGAGACCAAGTCAGGCCTTTGCGATATGATAATCCTAGAAAGATATTTATTTATTAGATTTTTATTCCACCTTTATTGTTTTTATAAATAATTCAAAGCAATGAATATACCAATACTCCTTCCTCTTCCTATTTTCCTCACAATACTGTAAGAGTCTTGTGAGGTGGATTGGGCTAAGGGAGAATGATCTGCCCAAGGTCACCTAATTGGCTTTCATGCCTAAAGCATGACTAGAATTCAGTCTCTTCGTTTCTAGGTTAGCCTCTTAACCCACGACATCAAACTGACAATACTTTTATCTTTCTCAGATCTGTAATCTCTATATATAAAAGCAAAATACCACTCAAGCATCACCACAAAATCTCCAGAACTGTAAAGCCTACAAATTTGAAATTTGGCACGTATGTTCCTCTTGGCTACTAGGTGCTAATAAAGGATTTTTTAAAATGACCATCAGAGCATTAATATTTCCTATATTATCATTAAAACGCTCTGATGCTAAGAAGTTCAACTCCCCCTCCCCACCTGAAATGAAATTTATTCCAAATGCAAAACACAGAGGAGTTTCAGTTTCACTTTTAGTTTCACAGCACAAAGCAGCTTTAGTACAGAACAGCTGAGCTAAGCCACATCCAGGCTGAGCTAAGCCACTGCTGTCTCCTTGCTCACAGTGAATACTGTTTCAGTTTCCAAACAGCTTTCAACTCTCTCACACACTGACAGGACGCTAGCCAGATGAATACCTATGTATACTGGTAGGCAGAGGCAAGAATTTTCCCCCCCTTATTTTCCTCTCCAAAAACTAAGCCCAACCACATAATTTTGTAGCTAAGCACGGGTATCGAGCTAGTATTAAATATTTTTGCAAATCTACTCAAACAGCTTAAGAATCCAAATCTAGTGCTTGTTTGGAATCAGAATACCAATCAAATAATAGGAACGATCATCATTGGCCATACATGTTGGATAGATTTTCTTCACATTCACTGAATTTTCTTTATTTGTAATGTGACACAAAACTGTTCCACTATGGCTTGTTCAACCAACTGTAATTTAAAATATTGACCTGGCATGATTTATGAATGAATTCTCACCGTTCTGTATGTGCCCAAATTATGGTTGGACATTAAAATATAGACTCATATGCCTTCCCTCACCATTATCTCTTCTCATTCCAATTCATTTAGATCTGATTTAAACTACAGTATTGTCTAAAAATAACTATATTCAAATGAGGAGAAGTATGTGAAGATGATCCAAATTCTCTGAAACAAGGAATTTAGAACATGCTTTTCTCTTTGAGAAGGCACAAGCTCAATCACTAGCATCTCTGATTAAGAGAATGAGATAGCATGTGATGGTAAATTTCTTTGGCGAGGCAATGTTGGAGTAAAAGTCTAGTAGGATAAGTGCTGGAGTTTCTCTACTCCAGCAAACTTAACCAGAGACAAATTAAATGGGTTTGTATTGTCTATGCTTTTTTCTTTTTCTTTAATGAAAATGAAGGTAATTCCTCATCGTAGGCAGGCGTCATGACTGATGGGGAAACAATCAATATAAAGTACCAGGATATATTCAGAGGTGATCCATAAAACTGTAAGACTTGCATAAACCATAATTACTACTATTTGTATCCACCTACAACTGTTTCATACCAATTCTTTTCCAATATTACTGATGAACCAAAACTAACTGCTTTCCAATGAATGAAATTCATTGCGTGATTGAGCCCTAAAAAAACAAGGGCATGTTTTGTTCTATGTAATATGTTAGAAGAACTTTCATTTAACTGACCTGTAGTTGCAAGGTGTTTAAAGAGCTCTGCTAGAGCCCTTTGTTTTTGCAGAAGTAAGTGTTTGGCTTCAGATTTCTGTTTTTCCTTTTCTAAAGTTGAATTCACAGACATGTTCTGCAATTTGTGGGCAGAAGAAATTACATCACCTGCGAGGAGGAGGAGGAGAATCAATAGGAGCATCACAGTAACTCAAATTCTATGTATTTTTTTCTTTTTGAGCAGATTTTCTTGAGGAGAAAAAACAGTGTACTAATATTTTACTTTTAATATTGATTGATATTAAAACCACACTATTTGTGAACTGTTGGGTCATTGTTTTAGAGATATTTGCTTACCTAAAGAAAGAAACATAATGACCAAGGACAAAAAGACAATAGGAATAGGAGTGATTTCCAGCTTCATGACAGCTTGATTGTAGCTGTCTATCTTTCTGCAGCCAATGCTAGGACCAGTCTATATGACCTCCAGAGGGCTAGGGTGAAACCAGATTCCTGAATCTCCAGGCTGCAGCAGAATGCTAGCACAGCAGCACTGAAGCAATCACAAATTTGCTCAATTTCAACCTACTGGAGTCATGGGTCCCAGACTTTTTGGACTCATTCTGTAAGTTAGACCATTTGAGATACCTTGATTCAAACATTGTTGTCCTATGACGTACTACTTGTCAGCGTTCCAGAAAACCTCAACTCCAATAAATAACTCAGAGACAAACATTTTGACCAGTTAATTACATACTTTGACAATAGTTTAAATCCAACATTCAATCCATTTCGAAAGCTATTTCTGTCTCATTTTTCAGGGCCAAAGTTTATTTTGCAAGTTCACACCATTTCTTATTAATTCCAGAACAACCTGTAATTAAACTGAGTGGTCCCTTGACATCAGCTAAATGATTAAGGGTTACATTTTGTTCGTTCTATCTATCTATCTATCTATCTATCTATCTATCTATCTATCTATCTATCTTAAAAAAGTTAATAAATTATAGCAAATTTACTGTAAAAGCTAGAACTCACAGTTCACAATGCAAAAATAATTTCCTAAAACAAAATGGCTAATCTATATATATAAAAGCAAAATACCACTCACGCGTCATCACAAAATCTCCAGAACCGTAAAGCCTCACAAACTTGAAATTTGACACATACCGTATATACTCGCATATAAGCCGATCTCACATATAAGCCGACCCTTTAAAAACTGCTCCAAAATGAGGATTTTTGAAAAAACTCGCATATAAGCTGACCCCCAAATACCATGGTGAACGCTTTTTTTTCCCCCAATTTGGGGTCAGCTGATACGCGAATAAATCTGGCTGCCCAAACTTCGCGCAATGAGAGCCAAGAACTCTCATCACCTTCACGGACAGTGGCTTCGCGCGATGAGAGTCTTGGCTCTCATTGCGCGAAGCCTGCTGCCCGGCGAAGGCAATGAGAGTCGGCTCTCATCGCGCGAAGTTGGGCAGCCAGATTTATTTGCGTATAAGCTGACCCCCAAATTTGGGGAAAAAAAAAAGCGTTCTAAAGTCGGCTTATATGCGAGTATATACGGTATGTTCCTCTTGGCTTCTAGGTGCTCACTAAGAAAGGATTTTTCGAAATGACCATCAGAGCATTAGTATTTCCTATATTATCATTAACACGCTCTGATGCTAAGGAGTTCTACTCCCCCTCCCCACCTGAAAAGAAATTTGTCCAAATGCAAAACACAAGCAGAGGAGAGGAGTTTCAATTTCACTTTTAGTTTCACAGCACCAAGCAGCACAGAACAGTTCAGCTAGCTATGCCCAGGCTCCTTGCTGTCTCCTTGCTCACACAACAAATACTGTTTCAGTTTCCAAACGGCCTTTAACTCTCATACACCGACAGGACGCTACGCCAGATGAATACCGATGGATGCTGGTAGGCAGAGCATAATTTCCCCCCCCTTCTATTTTTCTCCCCAAAAAAACTAAGCCCACACACATAGTTTCGTAGTGAAGCACTGGTATTAGAGCTAGTTAAATCATAATTAAACATTCGGATGCTTACTCAGTAAATTGTCAAGATCTCCACCAAGTCCAAGATTAGAGCTATCCTTCACGTAGATTTGCACATTCTTCTTCATTCGCTTTTGTGAGCTTAGGTAAGCGTTCCTGAAGTGATTTTGGATGAAATGCCCACCCCTGGAAGTCTTCTAAATGAAAGAGCCTGGGAAATGTTCACAGTAGGAAAGTCAGCACAACTGAAACCTTTGTGCTACTAGCACATATATGGACCTATCACAGCTACTACCCTTACGATGAAAGTTGAAAACATCAGATATAATATGGGCTGTCAATTTGACATCTACCAAAGATCAAAAAGTTACACACAGTATACTATCCTGATTAGAAAGCCAATTGGATTCATTTATACTTAAAAAAAATCAAAGACATTAATGGGGAATAAAATGAGACATCTACTCCAAACTGCCAGCTCTCAAGTTCCTGAAAATCTATCATTTAAAAAGGAGTAGACTGGGAGACTTCCGGTGGCTAAGGCAAGGACAAACAGAGGTGCAGAAGCCCGTCTGCGGTTTAATTATCTCTTCTTAGCGTTGGTGCGGATCTTAGAGGGTGCTCGAATCCCGGAGAGATTTATGTTGGTGTGCGGGGAATACTTGGCTGCAGTGTGGGGAAGGCAACCCCCTGCAGCGAGAGGAGCCCTCCAGAGCCACAACGAGTCAAGATTAGCCAATCCTGACAAAAGGCGGCTCTAAGTCTTGGACTGCCATTTCGAAGCCAAAAAGCGAGTTAAGTGACAGGTCTTGTGAGCACTGGTTGAGAAAAAGTTGGCATCAGGGGAACTTAATGGGTGAGAGAAGACTGGCAAGTTATAGTTTGTAGCAAACCTCTGGTTCAGAAGCCTTGAAAAGAAAGCAGCTAAAAAAGGCGGAAGGAGCAGACAAGCGTGGGGAAAAAGGTCTGGCAGCTGAAGTGAAAGTTGTGGATTTACAATTGATTGAAAGGGAAACATTTGCGGTTTGGAAATTACGGTTTATGAAGACTCTTATAGTTGGGGAGGAAACTTGGAATACTTCACTTCATTTGTTACTTGGACAAACTTCCCTTTTGATAAACTTCCTTTTGATAAACTTTATTGAAGTGGAGATGAGAAGAGAACTGAAGTTGACGAGCAAGAAACAGCGCGGGCGTTATGCGACATACTTAGAAACCTCCGGAAGTACTGTTTAAAAATATATCTAATTAAATATTCTGTTTAATAGATCTTCTTATCCTGTGGGGAACATTATGCTAATTGAAGAGGTGGTTGTATTTGGAAGAAAATAGGAAATTGAATTTTAGGAACATTTAAAAAAAGTAAATTTAGAAGACTCTGGAAATATGACTAACTGTAGCTATTATTCAGACTTTTTACTCTCCCCTTCTGTACGTTTGAAGCGGAGAAAAACAAAATTCAAATCAGAGACGGAGGCATTCAAAAACTGACTTTAAAAATCCTCTTTTTCCCCCATTTCCTATTGCTATCCCTTTTTGCATAAATTTGCTTATCTACTTATTTTTGCGTACTTATTCTCCTCTTTTCCTATTTTTTCTTTATAACGAATATAATTTGTCTTTTGAGGGAAGGAGTATTAATTTCTGCTATTAGAGAGTTACTGTATTTGAATTGTTTAAATATCTGAAAGTAATTTATTTGAATTAATTTATTAACAATATAGTTATAATTCAGATTAAGATATACAAGGAAAATAATATAGTTACCTTATTTGAGATGAAAATAACTTTTGCTTTTGTCTAAGATTATTTTGTGTTTAAGGATATTAAGAATATTTAATATTATAAAATATAGGTCAGATAAGGTAGATAAAAACACATTTATATTTATAAATATTTACATTCTTATCACAATTTAAAACTCAACTTGGTTGGACTGGATATACTACTTATTACATATCAAACTTATTATTATATATTATTCATATAGATTGTAGCATTGTTGCTGTTATACTGTTGCTATAGAGTTGAATAAAAAGCCCTATAAAAATTATATTTTGAACTTAGAATTAGGATTGGAAAAAATACATCTAATACATATGTTCCAGCAAGTTAATTAAGAATATAAACTATTCTTTTCTTAGTTATATTAATTATTCTAGTTAAATTATTCTTTAGTTAAATTAATTAAAAATATAACTATTTAGTGTAGAAAGGGTGTGATAAAGCATTAGATATTGGTCAATCTACTATAGGGGTTATAATACTGAATGGTAATTTGGGAAAAATATAACTTAAATATAATTCAACAACAGAAACAAATTTTTAAAAGAACATAACTTCGACAACTAACTACAGCTTTAAAAACTGGAAGGAAGGATACCCGACATTAACAACTACGTTAGCAACAGCTTCGCCCATGGCTCAAAAAAACAATAGAAGAGACGCTCCCAGCGGAAAAACCAGCTCATGCTTGAATGCCAACATTCAAACAATTTGTCTAACCTTACAGAAATCGATGACAAAACTACAAGAATAACGATAAAAAATCATAACGAAACAAGAGCAGATTATTAATATAAAAAGAAGAGTGGGAAATTAAAAAGCAGAAATTGAAAGCAGATATCTCTAAAGTAGAAGAAAAAGATTGAAATACTACAAGAGGGCTTGGAAAAAAATGAAAGTACAATAAAAGAAGTAGAGAAAAGGACTGAACGAACAGAAAGAGAAAGTAGAAAGAGTTAGATGAGGAATTAAAAAATGTGAGCAAAGAATGGAAGGACTGCATTAGTCTTCCTAGAGATGGACAAGGGCTGCAAACCTACTTGAGATTCCCAAAATGTAGAGGAATCCAAAGGAAAGAAGATCTGAGCAATATAATGGCGGAAATATTGGCTGGATTATTGCGACAAAGATGATTTATAAGGAACTCAAATGAAGTATATAGAGTCAACACAAATTATTGCGAGACGTCCATAAAAATGCCCTGAGAGCAAGTCCATATACGCTTTGTGAGAAGGAGCGTTCGTGATATGTATATTTAGGATGTCAGGGATGGAAATAATTAAGTATAAAGGTAAAGAAATTTTGATTCTCAAAGCAAATCCCAAGAAGAGTAGGGAAATAAGAAGAGATTAAAATTTTTAAGCAGCCTACGTAAATCAAAAACAGAACTGTATTTAAATGGTTAATTCCAGGGGGGTGTGTTAGTCTCTGGAAAGAAAATAAATATTAAATAGATTCTATGCGAAAGGGCCCAAGAAATTATATGAACAACTAGTAGGCCAGGACAATCAAAGTAGTAAGAGAATTGGAAACCAATTCCAAGAAGACAAGTTACCATAGAAAAACAAAAAAGAGGGAAACCTTAAAGAAACAAAGGCACTATTTACTTACACCAAGAGAGAGAAGAAAAACTTACACCTTTCAACAAAGACAAGACAGAGACCGGAGTTATCATGAGGCAAAGAGCAAAAACAGAACTAAATGGAAGATGAAAAAGAAATATCTTCTATCAAATTAAACATAAATGGATTTAACTTGACAATAAAAAGGAAAAGAATATTAACTAAATTAATTAAACAAAATGCTGATATAATATGTCTACAGGAAACTCACAAAAGGAAGTAGATGAAAGACTTTTAGATTGCCTGAAATTAGGGAAAATTATTTATCCACCAGCTGATTAAAGGGAAAAAGAAAGGGATGCAATATATGTTAAAGATAATTTGAAATCAGAGTTGTATGGTCAGATCTAAAGGGAAGAATCTTGTTTTACAGATCTGGTTAATATTATCTCAATTTTATTAGTGGTTAATTTATGTCCCAAATGAAGACGCAGAAAGAGTTTTTTAAAGCAATTATATACCAAAAAATATAGAATTTGATAAAAAGAAATGTCGTATTCATAGGAGATTCAACTCTATTGCTGATATCAGGATAATCCATAGTAATGGGGATTGAAAAAAAAAGAGGAAAAGAGAGTCCTAAGATATGTAAAGAAATGATGAAGGAGTTAAATTGGTGTGGATTTATGGAGAAGATTCATACCCTGAGAAAAAACAAATTTACATTGCTACTCTAACATCCACATAATATAAGGACACGAATTGACATGAGCATTGGATGAATGGTGAAATAGCAAATGAGATAAAAGGAATAGATATTTTTACTGAATGAGGTGGGCAGACCATAGTTCAATTCAGATAATATGGAAGGTAGAAAAAACCCAAGAAAAGATGGGACAACTAAATACTCAATTAATAAGAGAAAAACAATATATTGACAAACTTAAGGAGGAATTAAATTATTTTCTAATAAGAAAATGATAATAGTGAAACTATGAAACAAAACATTTGGGACACAGATGAAAGGCAAGTAATAAGGGATTATTACAATTTCTTATAATGCTAGGAGAATAAAGAAAAATATGGCCCAACAAAATAAATTAGCAACAACAAATTAAAGAATTTAGAAATTCAAGTTGCAGGAAGACTCCAAAGGAATTCAAGAATGCAAAATCAGATCCTAATGCTAAACATAAAGTTAAATTTATCGACAGAGACATAAATGATTATAATTTGAATATGAGCCAGACAAAACTTATTTTGAGCATGCTAAATAACGCGAAGGATGGTTATCTTTATAAAACTAAAAGAAAAGAAAGAAAAGGACTGATATACCAACTAATAGATTGGAAATGGGCGACACACAAATAACAGATAGAACGAACAAAAAGAAATTGTACATATACTTTGAAAAGCTATATAAAAAGGAAAGAATTAATAGAGATAACATAAGAAATTATTGAGAAGAAATTAAAGATAAAGTAATTGGGAAGAAATGGTAAGAATTATTAAACAAAGACATTACTTGTGAGTCTGGAACTGAAATCAGCATTAGGAGAATCAGAAAAATAATAAAGCCCGGAGCCAGATGGGAATTCCGGGAAGAGGTTATATAAAGTATTGCAGAACAAATTGGACCTCTATGATGAAGAGTTTTTAACAGATGTCTTATTAGCAGGCCAAATGCTGGACTCATGGAGGGGAAGCATTGATTATCATTGATCCCGAAGGAGGAATAAATCGATCCCAGATATATTAACAACTATAGACCATTTCAACTGCTAAACTACTGACTATAAAAACATATTTACCTCCATAATAGCACAGATTAAAAGGAATTTTAAATTTATATATACATGAAGATGCAAAAATGGATTTCTCCCTGACTAGACAGATTAAGGAACAATTTAAGAACAGTAGTAGATACTTAGAATTTTAATGAAAAGCCCACCCTGGAAAAACAAATTGGCACTTATGGTTTTTAGATGCAGAAAAGCCTTTGAGCAACTTAAAATTGGCAAATTTCTTAATTCAAAAAATATATAATATGAATTTAGGACTAAATTTGAAAAATATTATGAACGATTATTTATGATACACAAAGGGCCACAATTATAGTAAAACGGGGAATATACTCGCCCAATAAAAATAGAAAAAGGAGTCAAGACATGGTTGTCGCACATCTCACCCCTGCTCTTCATATTTTCATTAGAAAATTATTAATATGAATTAGACATAATTTAGAGATAAAGGATTAAAGGTAAAAAAGAAGAATACAAGTTGCAAGCATTTGCCGATGAATGTTTTTTTTTAATTGAGGAACCAACAGAAGAGGACAAAAAATTTGATCAAATGAATTAGAACAATTTGGAGGCGGTGCAAAAACTCAAATTAATAGGAAACAAAATTAAATGATTAAAATTTAAACAGTAAAAAGAAAAAAGATTTAGAGGAGCTATGAGATACAATAGTGACAAAGAAAGTTAAATATTTAGGATATGGATACAGCACATTGTAGACGCGCTATAGAAAACCAATAATGACAAATTGTTTGGCTACAAACAAAGAAAAGATTTAGAATCTGGGCAGATTAAACTTTTTTTACTGGTAGGATTGCTGGCCATTAAAATGAACATTCTTCCAAAATTTTTATACTTATTTCCAGATGATCCCAATCAAACTACATAATTTTTTTTGAAGAACTTAATAAAAACAACTCATAAATTCATTTACAAGGGAAAAATCTAGAAATAATTTACAGGGCAATGCAAGATTTGAAGAGAGGGGAGGATTGGCACTTTCCAAATTGGGAACTGTATTTTTTTTACTGCCTCTTTAGTAATGGCTAAAAGACTGAGTGGATTATTTAACTAAATAAGAGAACTCTATTTTTAGAAGGTCAATGATCTGCAGAGGGGGTTGGCACACACTTTTTTATGGGATGTAGGGAAAAGTTAGCCGAAATATTTTAAATAGACATTTAAATTAGAGAACTCATTATTAACTAATTGGAAAAAATATGGAAAAAACATTATTTAAAAGTACCGATTTGATATCAACAGTGGAGGCATGATCCACCCAAAACAATTTGTATATTCTGAAAATGGTTAAATATAAAAGATTTACTGGTATCAAGGAAATTTGAAAGCCGTGACAAGATTACAAGAACAGGGATTTTAAAATTGATCAGTGGCAATATACCTCCAAATCCACAGTACCGATATAAACAGGATAAGGAAAGAACCCGGATTAAAAATAATCTCCAACAATTTAGACAAAATTTATTAGGACCAGACAAAAATATAACTAATTTTTATAATTATTTATTAGAAGTAGAATTAGAAGAAGAAATAGTCAAAGGGAATATGATAGCCTGGAGTAGATGGTAGGACACATAGCATGCACCTTAATGGAATGGGAAAAGATCTGGGGTAACGAAACAAAAGATTACAAAATCTGCAGTATATAAAGAAAACACTTAAAAGTTTTAGCAGATGGCAAATCTTCCTCTTCGAGATTGGCGAAGATATACCCCAATACGAGTCCGAAGTTCTCGGACAATAGTAAAAAAAAAGAGGGAACCTTTTTTTAGCATATGTGGTGGTCCCTCTATAGAAGCCCAAAAATACTGGCAAGAAAATTATTTTAAAATGGTTGGAAGATATAAAAAAAAGAAACACATCGAGTACAAACCAGAATCCTTCCTGTTAGGGATTTTTGATAAACAATTAATCAAATAAAGTGAAATATATAAAATACAATACCAAACAGCAGCCAAATTAGCTTTGCCCAAGTTGGAAGCCATCCCCCAAGTACCTACAGAAGGAGATGATTATTCCAAAAAATTCTAATTGCGCAGAAATGGACAGATTAAACTCTAGCACTAAAAACAATAAAGATACCTTCAATATATTATAGTAGTTTTTAGAACAGTTGGTATAACTGACTAGAACAAAGAAGATTCCTATATTTATCAAGGAAAAGATAAAATAAGATAAACTCATATGAGCGATATATATAGAAGACACTTGTAAGGACATGGTGTGTATATGGCAATAAATTAAGGGAAGAAAAGATCTTACAAACTGTCAAAAATGAGAATGTTTTTAATTGTTTTCTATTCTTTTTTTCCTCTCCTTTTTCTTTTCTTTTCTTTTCTTTTCTTTTCTGTCTTCTCATTGTGTATGTGTTGTTGGTGTGTTTTTAATTGTAAAACTAATAAAATTTGTTTAAAAAAAATAAAATAAAAAGGAATAGACTGGGACAGTAGTCTTGAGTAGATTGACTGCTTACTAATGAAGTAAACATTTGCCAAAGAGATCTCCACCATCTCAATCAGAAAAGGAAATTTCCCCCCTCAGACCTTTAACTTTTTTGAACGTGGGAAGGTCAACATACAGCTTCAGTTCTTAAACTTGGAATGACACAGTGAACTATGTGCTTTAAATGCTTTAGGAAAATCTCATTTTATACCTGCCACATAAATAACTGGAAATAGTATTCTTTGAAAGCAGAAAGAATCCAATGCACTATATAAAAATCATAATAAATATCCACAGGTACCTGAGTAGCATCTAATTTTACAGTTAGGTGTTT
Source organism: Laticauda laticaudata (assembly GCA_004320025.1). Taxonomy (NCBI): domain Eukaryota; kingdom Metazoa; phylum Chordata; class Lepidosauria; order Squamata; family Elapidae; genus Laticauda; species Laticauda laticaudata. Next base: position 21,130 of record BHFT01001900.1, on the reverse strand, counting down.
CCTCAGTATATTGTTTAAGTTCTGAATGTTAGTTTCAATATTCTCTGGTGTTTTTTGATCCTGTAGGGAAATGAGTTGCTCTTCTTTAGGCATTTCCACCAAGGCTGATTGACAAGGTTCACCAAGAGCAGCTTCAAATTTCTTCATAAATTTAAACAGTGTCCTAGAACCCATGAAAACGAAAGTTGAGAACTAGGAGAACAGCAGGTGTACATTTGTCTTTTCAGTACCTTTCAAACTGAAAGGTATTATTGAAACTTTGTATGGAAAGTTGCACATAACACTAAGCAAGAATATGGTTTGTTTGTTCTCAGTTTAGCACAATATGTGAACCCAACTAAGTTTACTGTAATGAATGGTGGCTTGTTCAACAAAAAAATAAAGATTCTGACAGAATTGTGTGAATGCAGTCAATATTGCAGTTAAGGAATCCAATTTAGTTCAGTTTGAAATGGAAGTTTCTATTATCGACCTGCAACAATGAGACAGATAGGCTGGATATATCCTACTGTAATTCTGTTGATTTGTTATGCATTGTAACATTGGACACAATGCTGTGTGAGACAGTTGCTGAATGTTGTTCTTCAATTCTCTGTCTGTCTATTCTTAATACTTTGCAGAGTTGTTGTTTTTTTAAAAAACAATTTTATTGTACTTTTCCACAATTACAAATCTCTTGTGCATTCTTTACAACACTATGACATCGACATTTTCACTTATATTTACATACATATATATATATACTTTTAATTTTCATTTCTCTTGTCTAACCAGCAATACCACTTATCCCAGATCATATAATATTCTGTCTTGCAGTTCCAATGTAAGCTTAACCATCTCTGCACAGTCCAACACTTTTTTTATTACCATACTTCAGAAGGGGTACTGTCCAATTTCCAAGTTTGTGCACAGGCAATTCTTGCTGCTGTCACTACATGTACTATAATATATTTGGGTTTTTTACCGAATTCTCCTCTAATTATTCCGAATAAAAATGTTTTGGGTTTGAGTTCAATGAGAAGATCTAATTTCCTGTTACCAATTTATTATTTTTACCCAATATTTCCTTGCTTTGGGGCACAACTACATATGAAAGAAGGTATCATGTTTTTGTTTACACTTCCAGAGATTTTTTTATAGGCAGCGGACATTGTTAATTAATAATTTTTGTCCACAATTTTCCATTCTTCAAATTAAAGTTTAATTATTAATTTAATTAATTAATTTAATTATTAATTAAAATTTAATTAAATCTAATTAAACCCAAAATTCCTTGCCCAAGCTATCATAGATCCTTTAACTATTTCTTCTTCCCTATTGAATCTTAAGAGAGTTATACATTTTTGTTATGAATTTCTCTTCTGGTGCAGAGTTGGTTTTAAAGAACAGAGAAACAGACTGAAAGAAGAAAAAGAAGATCTCAAATGAATGTCCGAAATGGACCTTTTACCAGAACTTCATTTACCTGTGTGTCTTTTCTACCGATTGTTTTACAGCCCAAAAGCTGACATCATTCCATCTTGAGATTTTCACAAACTCCTACAGTGGAAAAAACAAATAACTTCATTTATTATGTCTTAAAACACTGCAGGTAATTCTCACTTAGTAAACCACAACTGGGCCCAGGAACTCAATGATTAAGCAAAGCAGTCACAACTGTTTATTATCATACTTCAGCTTTCCTTTGCTTCACAGACTTCCAAATGTCATAAATGTGAGGATTGGTCACAAAATTACTTTTTCATTATGGACAGTTACTATGTGAAAACTATCTGTAATGTGATTTCATGCTTTCAGTTTAAAGAAAAATATGATTTTTTAATTGATATTTGATATTCAGGAATTAGAGAACTGTCATCATATCTCATCCTCACCTTCAGTTCTTTTTCTATGGGATGTCGCAGTTCAATCAGTTTGGCATGGACAGATTCTGAAAATTGCTCATAATAATTATATAGATTCCATAACACATTGCACAGCACATCTAAAAAGAGAAAAAAATCATTTGGTATCCTGCTTCTATAATAAAATCTTATGAATATCACAGCATCATTTAGATGTACAGTGACCCCAAACTAAAAAAAGACCTATTTTCGCAAATCAATTTGGCATTCAACCATATGAAAAAAAAAATCTCATTTACTTAGCAAGTGTTTAAAAAGACAATACCCAATAGGTGAAAAAAAATCTTACTCTGAAGGACTACCATGAAATGATTTTAAAAGTTATCCATAAAAAGTCATCTTGCACCGCAACAACAAATCTTAATTATGTTTACCCTAGGTATACAAAATATTAGCAGCATTGAATAAAAGGTAGAATAAGCTAAAAGAAAAGAAATGCAGTGAATAATTTTGTTAAATTCTTCAGGTAATACTGCTACTAATATTTGTCAATTTGTTGGCAAAGTTGACAAACTCATCTGATTATCATTGAAGTAATACAACAGTAACCACCTAAAATGGTTATCCAAGTATTCAAAATCAATCATATGCACTTCCATATGAGAAATCATTTTCTACATACAACTTATTTTGATTTTAATTATGGAAAACACATTCTATGAAATATCATGCAACTCTAATTGGAGAAAATATTAGTTAAAGAAAACTGAGTATGATAGTTAAATCAAGCCTTTATGATTGGTGAAACTTGGAAAATAAAAAAACAAAACAAATGTAAATGAGTTACTCTAGGTTGTGGGTGCTTATTTAAAGAAATAAAAATAATTATTTTAATGGACTATGCTAGTGAGGCCTGATGGGAATTGGCAGTCAAAAATATTTGGAATGATCTTGGTTGGGGGTTTGGACTACTAAGTAGATACCGGTAGATGGTATAGGAAGTTTTGTAATGATTAGACAGACTGCTCCTTTGCATCAAATAGGGAGAAAACATACTTCACTGTCTAATAGCTAAATATTTTGTAGTTAGATCTGTTTAATAAACACAATTATGTAAGTTCACATGAAAAATGGATAACTCTACTTTCACTGAGAAGTTACTTGATGGTGCAAAGTCCCACCAGCGCAATATATGCAAAGGTGGTCTATTCATACACACGCACAGAGAGAGGGGGAGGGAGAGATGGAGAGAGAGAGAAAAAAGAGAGGGAGGGAGATGGAGAGGAGGACAGAGAGGGAGAGAGAGAGAGAAGGCAAGGGAAAGTATTTCTAATCCTGATGCAGGAAACAAAAAACTGCACTTACTATTTTCTTCCTTTTGTGTCATCAACAAGACATGGCAGTGGAATTCTAACAGCATCTGAAGTCTTGTATGAAATTCCCCCAATGTAGATCCTTCAATGAAAAGTTTCAGTGTATCGACCACAGATGTTAAATTAACTTCTATCGGTTTCAAGAAGTTGGAATTGTAAGGGATAAATGAACAGCAGAAAAATGAGAAAAACACATTTTTGAAGTTGTTTAATGGCAATGGTTTCCAATATAAACATACCAACAAAACAAACACTCCTTCCTCCTATATTTATTTATTCAGTGTAAATATAACTTACATATAAATTACATTCAACTTCAAAACTATGATTGTTTCTCCTACAACCCCTCTCCCCATAATGTCAAGAGTGGCTAAGAGAATTAGTTCATACAAATTCTTATTCAATTCAAAAGAGGCTAGGATTGGATGAGGGTGAGGGAAAAGGAACAATGATACAAGTAAATCACATTATTCATTTCACTTGATTTGAATGAGTTTTATTTCATCCACTGTTGTAGTTACAAATATACAAATACAAACTGTGGAATTCTTGTGTTATATTAATTTAGCTCATTTAAAGAAATGTATCTTCTTCACTCCTTCCAGGAGAGGCTTCTATTAGCAGCTTGTTTCACTAACATTAATATTTTGTTACCTTCAGTTTTCTTCTCTGATTGTTCTTGTTGGTATTTTTCAACCATTTGATAGAGTGAAAACCAGTGCTTCATGGATTTTTCTGTGTACTGTTTCATTACACTGTCCAAACTGGCAGACCAACCACTGAAATCATCAGTGGAGAAAAAAAAAGTAAAGTTTAATGCTTTATATGAAAGGTCTACACATGAAGTTTAAATAAATTTATTTATGCTAAAAGCCTATGCGCAGGAAACTTTTCAATAATGCTTAACTAGGTAAGGGTCAACGGCACTTAAGAGGGGGATCAGACTTAATTCTCTTGTGGACATATTCTAAGCTAATTCATTTTCACTCTGCTACCAGGTTCTGCCATCCTTTCTCCTCTAGTTTATCCTCAATAACAGTCATTTATTTATCCAACACCAAGTGAAGACCTTTTTTTTTTAAAAAAATCCAGCTTTCAGGTTAATCACAGTTTGGCAGAGCCCTCTTGTCTGTTGTAAACAAATCTAACTCTAACCTTTTACTATGGTTATTGGTCTTTCATTATATTAAAGAATTGCTTATTTTATTTTATTTTATTTTATTTTATTTTATGGTAGGCCTTAGTTAATCATTTATTTAGTGACTGTTCAAAGTTACCATAGGCCTGAACAAATAGTATTTACGCTCAGTTCTTGAAGTTATGGCTATTGGCGTGCCTTTGCAGTCACATGATGCCACTCTGGACTCCACTGTCCTCAGCAACAAGATACGAAGCCATGGCCTGCAGTGAAAGCCCCAACTGTTTCAGCCCACCCCATGCTGCAAGACCCTGCTGCTCCATCTGCAGCTGCTCAGAACTCCAAGGTCCCTGTCACTCTATTGTCCACTACCCTGATGAACTTCACCCTCTTTTTGCTCTGACTGCCAATAAGGTGTAACCAGTCTGACCTTCGTGAGGCAACTGCTGGCTATGCAAGGCCTTCTTCTCCCCTAGGCTGTGAGCAGGCTGAGGCAGCTGCGTTTCCGTTTCTTGATGCTGGGCTGGGACAGTTGCAGCTTTACATCATGATGCTTGGTTGGGGCAGCTATGGTTTCTCAAAGAGCCAGGTTGGGCATACTTTGTCAAGCAGTGAGAGGCATAAGATGACAATGGTAATTTAGAGGTGGCAAGGGTAGCAGAACATAGGGTATCTCCGGTAGTAGCTATTCTGCTGCCAGCAGCAGCCACTCTTGGCCTGGCTGATTCACTGCCGGGCTTAACAACTCACAAATTTCACTTATTGACAACTGAAGCTGACAACTGATGGATCACTGTCACTAAGTAATGCAGTCATATTTCGTTGTGTTTTGTGAATGCACTGCTTAGTAACAGAAATTCTGGTCCTAATTACTATAGTTAACCCAGGACTACCTGTAGTGTTTTTCCTGTAACTTGTCCTAGGATCTTTGTAAGATATGAGTTAACTATTCCTGTTTAAATAAAGAAATTAAAGAGGAAATTAATTTAAAAGGTACATACTTCAATTCTAGCTTTCGCCACTGAATGATCATCTGAGTAATAAGATCAAGATGTTTCCTCAGAGACACAGCCCGACTAGCATTCTCTTCCCAATCCTATAAAACAAAGTGATACCTTTCAAGTAAATTGCAGAAGATGATTAAAAAAAACATTCCTTTCCCACTATCTATACTAGCCTTTCTCAGGCAATTGCTTTCCAGTTGTTTGGAATTCTAACATTGCCTGGAATGCATGGGAGAGGGCAACACTGTATGCTGGTGGTTCTCATTTAGCAATTTGCTTCATTTAGTGACTGATTATTAAGTGGAGAAAAAAATAACTTTGTGATCAAATGTCTGCACTTCTGACCTTCACAGGTCTGTAAAGCAAAGAAAACTGAAATAAAATTGTAAATACAGTTGTGGTTTACTGATCAGTTACTTTGCTCAATGACCAAGTTGCCAGTATCAATTGTAGATGCTAAATAAAGATTACCTTATTTAAATACAATCACACTCGTTTGATCCATCCTTTTTATATGGCAGCAATGTGACCCAGTGAGTTTTCGCTAGTCTACCTTGTTAATAAAATGCTGTCTGAATCAGAGGTGAGACAGGTGCTTGGCTGTCTGCCTTCAAACTTGGCAACTTTAAGACTTGTGGACTTCAACTCCCAGAATTCCTCAGCCAGGTATGCTGGCTGAGGAATTCTGGGAGTTGAAGTCCACAAGTCTTAATGCTGCCAACTTTGGAGGCCTCTGGTCTACACCATGGTGTCAAACTTGGTGTCACGACATATCGTGACCTTTTTTTTGCCTTTGCAGAGCTGGGGGTAGGTGTGACCTGTGTGTGACGCATCTGGCCCGCGGGTTGCCAATTTGACAGTCTTGGTTTACACCGGCCTGTGTAATCCTGGCAATCTTTACTTATGAATTTCAAGGTGAGGGGTAAGGATGGGCTTCTTTACAATTTTTTAGGACTGCTCCTTCTGGGAGACTCCAAATCTTTTTTGGATTGTCATTTAGTTAGCTCTGCCAAAGGCAAAGTGAGTGGAATTATTTCAGCAACTCTACATGCTAAGGTAACAGAAGAGACAACGCTATCCTAATACTTAATTCTGTGCCTGAAGGTCTATTTCACGACATGGCACAAAGCTCCCTTGTCAATATTACCATTATTCTTGTCAACTCAAAAATATTTCCTCTGGTCTTTTAGAGTTGACAGCAGAAGGGGAGTGGGAGAAGTAATGCATTCCTTAAATGCTTCATAGATAATGGCTAGGCTGCTGAAGCTTCTGGCACCAAGGATTATTTCTGGAGAGCACGATTGATGACTCTTGGCTTTGGATGTGTCCCATTGGAGAATATACATCCAGGGGATGGGGGGACCAGGGTCATGGTTGAAATGAATGATGTAAATCTCAGCGTCGGCTTCACCCAGGTAGCACCAGAATGGTCACTCCTAATAAATCTTGGTTTTGTTTTGTTTTTTAACTCTGAGAAATGTGGCTAGAGACTCATGATTTGAATGGTGGATGCTGGAGCCCTGACACATTCACTTTGTTAGAAATTTGTTCTACTAAAGATAGTTCCTTCTATCTGCAAAATGTTTTTTAATTAAACGAGAGCACGCAAGCACAAAGATCACTGATTTCTGTTGTCTCATTTAGTAGTTTTCTCAAACCCTGACCTGTGCCTGACTTACTTCCCCTCCCCCCCTTTTTTTCCCCATTGCAGGGCAGGGACATCGCTTTTAAAAAGCTACCTCTTCCCAAGCTGCTTTTGTCTGCATTTTAGTGCTTATCCAAAAGTACTAACTGCAATTAAGAGGCTGAGCTCTGTCATCTTAATTAGATTAGAATTGGGGGAGGGGGGGCGCGGCATCTCCTGCCTGAAACTGACAAGACCTTAAATCAGTTTCATGATGAAGGCTTTTGTTTTTTTACTGTTTTTGTCAATACCTGTGGCAGTTGCTAAGCAAAGGCTACCTCTGTCCTATTACAACAACTCTCTTATTTCTTATTAGTTTTGTTATACATATTCACTTATACACAGAAGATCTAACCTGAGACTTGGCTAGCAGAATTTCCAAGCCATTTAGAATCTTTGAAAGAGGACTGGAGAGCGGAAATCTACAAATTCTGTCCATCACCACCAAGAGCTGCAAATTGAAAAAGAAAGATGTTTCTGGCCCAGACTTTCTAAAGATTGAAAATAATATTATAAAATAACATGCCTCTAACAAAAGTTAAAACATTTGTCAATGATTTAATAGAAACATAAAACTGGTTTTTGACTACTATGTATGACTGGACATAATATTTAATCTAGCTAGTTCATAGTCCATTGCATTCTGTTACTCAAACATTTTAATACAGGATACATCAAAGGAAAATGTAAATGCACTGCCAGCATTCAACAAGTATTAATTATTGTATATTTCCTACTTTTTTAAAAAAAAATCTAAATCTGTTTACCTGGACGAGTGCAGGATGTTCCGGCCAATCTTGCAATAGTGCCTTCACTTCTTTATGAAAGTTTTTGAGCAGAACTTGACACTGTTGCATTTGCTGAATGTTAGGATGGTGATAAAAGTCATAGGGCTCTTCGCTTTTCAAGGCAAGCTCTGAGCTTCCTCTTTCAAAAAGTGTATTCTGCAATATTGTGCTAGCTAGAAGTTGGCTGCCATGAAGATTATCATTTATTTCTGAACCTAAAGTTGCAGAGATCAAGAGGGGGGGAAAAGTAAGTGAAAGAAAATTACTGTTCCAATAATGAAAAATGAAGGAGAAAATGCAGGTGCCAGATGTCTTGTATGAGAACTCATTCAAAAGTGGGTGTGCACTACCAGAGCATGTACTTTATGAAGATGCAACTTTTCCCATATTAAATGGAAAACAAAACTGCAGATACTCCTCAACTTACGACTACAATTGGGACTGGAATCTTGGTCATTGATTGAAGTGGACTTTAAAAGGTCTATACCAAAATCCAAGTAGGATTTTCATCTCCAGAACAGGGAAACTTCAAAATCCTTTCCATTCTGGAGTCGAAAATCCTGCTTGGATTTCAGCATGGACTTTTTTTGATTTTCTGGGGGAGGGAAGATTGCAAATGACAACATGATTGCAGGGATTTAACAACTGTTTGTAAGCGTGAACAGGCTCCCAAGCACCTAGATTACAATCACATAATTGGGGGGGTACTACAACAGTTATAATTTCAGAAATAGGCCTCAAGTTTCTTTATGATCAATTCAAATGTTCACTAATTAAATACCACATTTTTTTGCTCTATAAGATGCTCCAGACCTGCGATCTTTAGAGGTGTTCGAATCCCGGAGAGATTCGTGTTGGTGTGGGGGATACTTTGGCTGCAGTGTGGGGAAGGCAACCCCCCAGCAGTGAAGAGGAGCCCTCCAGAGCCCAGCGAGCAAGAGATAGCCTCCTGTCAATGGAGGCTTCCGAAGTCCGGACTGTCACCGATGCCAAAAAGCTAGTAAGTGACAGCTTGTGAGATCGTTTGAAAGAAGTGTGGCAAGGGGAATTTAGCAGTGGAGAGGAAGATCAGCAAGTTATAGTCTTCTGAATAAGTGACATTTGGAAGCCCGAAAAGAAAGCAGCTAAAAAGCGGAGGAGAGGAAAGTGCGGGGAAAGACCCGGCAGAACTGAACTGTGGATTACGACGAGTGAAGGGAAATATATGAATATTATAAATCATTTAATCAATAAGTATATTTAATATTCTAATAGTTAAATTTATGGTGTGAATATAATTAAGACTTCAATTTAGTTGGATTAGATATACCATTTATTATATATTTACTATAATTATTATACACACTTATTTATATAGACTGTTGTGTAATGTTGTATAGTGTTGCATAGAAACTGAATAAAAACCCATAAATTACTTATTTGATTTACATTTAAGATTTGGAAAAATATAGGTAGATTAATTAATTATATATTGGTTAATTCTAATATAGAGGTTATAATATTGAATGGTAATCTGGGATAACATAATGAACATAATCCAACAACAGAAACAAATATTAAAAGAAATGACCTCGACAACCACTACAGCTCTGAAAACCAGAAGGAAGGCTACTCCAACACTAACAACTACACTGGCAACAGCTTTGCCCATGCTCAAAAAACTATAGGAGAAACATTACCAGTAGAAAAACAAGCCAATATTTTCGAATGCAAATATTCAATCAATTTTACTAACGCTATAAGAATTGATGATGAAACTACAAGAAACAATGATAAAAAACCACAATGAGACAAGAAGCAGATATTAATGAATTAAAGGAGGAGATGGGGAATGAAATTAGAAATGAAAGTGGACATCTCCAAAGTAGAAGATAAATTGAAATACTACAACAGGCCTTGGAGAAAAATGAAGCAACAATAAAAGAAGTAGAGAAAAGGACTGAACGAACTGAAGGATGAAAGGAAACTTGAAAGGGTAGATGAGGAATTAAAAATGTAAGCAAAGAAATGGAAGACTCATTGGTCTATTTAGAGATGGACAGGCGGCTAACATACCCTGAGATTTCAGAATGTAGAGGAATCAAGGAAGAAGACTTAGAACAACTTGATGGCGGAAATACTGACTGGATTATTGGATAAAGACAAAGATGAATATTTTATGAGAGTTTGATGAAGTTTACAGGGTCATTACCAACTATGCCGAAATGCCATAAATGCCGAGAGAAGTCCATATTTGTTTTGCGAGAAGGAGTGTTCGTGATATTATATTTAGGATGTCCAGGACGGAACAATTATGTATAAAGATAAAGAATTTTGATTCTTAAACAAATTCCAAGAAGAGTAAGAAAAACAAGACGAGATTACAAATTTTTAGGCTGCTTACTTAAATCAAAAAGAATTGTATTCAAATGGTTATCCCAGAGCGGGATGTTAGTTTCGTGGAAAGAAAAAAATTAAAATAGATACCATGGAAAACAGCCCAAGAATTTCATGAACAACTCATAAGTTTCGGAAGACCCAGAGTAGTTAAGGAGGAACTGGAAAAAAATCTACAAAGAAGACCGAAGCTACTACAGAAACAAAAAAGACAGGAATTTCAAGCCAGCAAGCACTAGGAGAGACTGGAGTTATCACGAGACAAAGAGCAAAACAGAATTAAGCAAATGGGAGAAGAAAAGGAAACTTCTATCAATTAACAACAAATGGCCAAATTCGATGATAAAAAGAAAAGGATATAAACAAAACTAATTAAACAAAATACTGATATGATATGCCTACAGGAAACCCATATAAGGAAAAGAAGACGAAATATATTTTAAAATTGCCCAAAAACTAGGGAAGCTCTTTATTGAACCAGGCAGACACAGGAAAAAAGAAAGGGATCGCAATATATGTTAAGAGATTTGAAATCAGAATTTAGTATGGTCAGACCCTGAGGGAAGAACTTTGGTTTGCAGATCTGGTTAATGACATTCCAATTTGTTAGTAGTAATTTATGCCCCAAAATGAAATCAAGAAAGAATTTTTTAAACAACCTATACCGAAAAATAACTAGGATTTGAAAACAGGAATACCTGTATTATAGAGATTTTAACCTCTATTGCGATTATCAGAAAGACATAGTAATGGGGGAAGATATTAAAAAAGGGAACAGGAGAGTTCCCTAAGATATGTAAGGAAATGATGAAAGAATTAAAATTGGTAGATTTAGGAGAGACTATACTCGCAGAAAAACAATATACTTTTTATTCAATCCGCATCAAATATGGACATGAATTGAATATGGCAATGGAATGAATGGGAAAATAGCAAATGAGAAAAAACAAGAAATCAATAATATTACTGAAAGAATGGGCAATCATAACCCCTTCAAGATAATATGGAAATGGCAGGAAGAAACCAAAGAAAAGATGGACATTAATAACCCAATTAATAAGAGAAAAAGAATATATTGACAAACTTAAGGAGCAATTACATTATCTTTTTTAAAAGAAAATGACAATGGCGTAACTACAAAACAAAACATTTGGGATACAATGGAAAGGCAGTAATAAGAGGTATAACAATTTCTTACAATGCAAGGAGAAATAATAGAAACATATGACCCACAAAACAAACTGCAAACAGACAACATGAAAGAATAGAGAAACGCAATGACAGAAGACCCAAAGAACTTTCAACATTTGCAAATAAGTATTATATAGCTAAATCACAAATTGAATTTAATTGACAAAGAGCAAATATGATTATTAAATTTGAATATGACAAGATAACCTACTTGAGATGCTAATAAAGCCAGGAAGACGGTTAGTATAAACTAAAAAAAAGAATAGATATAAGAAACAGACGGATATACCAATTATAGATGCGGAATGCGCGATATACCAGAGAGAACCAAACAAAAAAAAGCATTACATAATCTTTGAAGAGTTATATAAAAAAGGAAAGAAATAAATGAAGAATAAGAAATTACTTCGATGAAATTAAAGATAAAGAAAATTGAGGAAGAAATGATAGAATTACACAACAAAGATAATACTCTTGGTCTGAAATGAAATCGGCAAACGAGAACCAAAAAAATAATAAAGCCTGGCCCAGATGGGATTCGAAAAGAGCTATATAAAGTAATTGCAGAACAAATTGGACCTTTTATGAATGGAAATTCATGATGTATTATTGGCAACCGCGGAATGCCGGACTCATGGAGGGGAGACTGATTTCGCTTGATCCAAAGGAGGCAATCTGATCTAGATATTATTCAATAATTATAGACTAATTTCACAATTAAACCATACTGACCTATAAGAAATATTTACGCCATTATAGTAACAGATTTAAAAGAATTTAAAGCTATATATACATGAAGATCAAAATGGATTTTCCTCCGACCAGCCAGATTAGCAATAATTTCAAAGAAACAGTAACTAGATGTTTTAGAATTTTTTACGAGTCCAGCCCAGAAAAAATTGCACTTATGTTCTAGATGCTGAAAAGGCTTTTGACCAATTTAAATTGGCAATTTTTAATTCAAAATATATAATAGAATATAGTTAGGCACTTAAATTTGAAATAATTTATAACTGTTTTGAGACACACAGGCAATATTATAGTAAATGGGGAATATTACTCGCCCATAAAATAGAAAAGAGTCAGACAAGGTTGTCCGCTCTTGCCTGCTCTTCATATTCTCATTAGGAACCTATTAATATTGAACTTAGACAAACTCAGAGATAAAAGGAATTAAAGGTTAAAAAGAGAAGAATACAAATTGCAAGCATTCGCTGACGAGTATTAAGTTTTCTTTATTGAAGAACCAATAGAAAGAAGACAAAAATTGATATGCTGATTAGAACATATTTGGCAGCAGTAGCGGACTCAAAATTAACAGGAAGAAACAAATTAATGACTAAAATTTAAAAGAAAAACACGAAAAAAAGAATAGAAGAAGTTAGGATAAATGACCAAAGAAAGTTAAATATTTAGAAATATGGTTGACAGCCACATTGTAGCACGTTAAGAAAATAATTACGATAAGTCGTTGCCTTACAAGGTAAGAAGGATTTAGAATTATGGGCAGACTGCACTCTCCACATAGTGGTGTAGATTGCTACCATTAAAATGAATATTCTCCCAATAATTCTTATATTTTATTTCAGATGATTCCACATTAAATTACATTTTTTTTTAAGAAACTTAACAAAATAACCGCTAAATTTATTTAACAAGGGAAAGAAACTAGAATAAATTTAAAAGCGAATGGCAGCATATGAGGAGTATGGGAGCGATTGGCATCTTCAAATGGGGATTGTGTATATTGCTGCCACCCTAGTATGATTAAAAGATTGGGTGAACTTACATAATAAGAGAATCTTATTTTTAGAAGGCCATGATTTACAAGGTGGTGGGCACCCTTATTTAATGGGACGTGAAAGTTAACCAGAAATATTCATAGACAACTTAATTAGAGACTCATTATTAATTAATTTGAAAAAATATGCAAAAACACTATTTAAAAGTACCGATCTGGCTATCAAACAATGAGGTTGATGATCCACCCAAAACCAATTTTGGACATTTCTAAATGATTAAAGAAAAAGATTTATTGGACATACAACAAATTTGAAATCACGATAAGAACTCCAAGAGTGGGATCATTAAAATAGATGAATCAGTATACCTACAAATTCATAGTAGATATAAACAAGATAGAACGGAATTTGGAATTAACAATTAAACCGCAACAATTAGGCAAAATTTATTAGGACCAAGGTAAAAAAATTAACTAAATTTATAATTGGTATTATTAGAATAGATAGAACCAGAAAGAAGAAACAGAAAAGGAATATGATAGCCTGGAGTAGAAATGTAGGACGTAACTCACCTAATAGAATGGGGGAAAAGTCTTGGGGAAAAATAATAAGATTACAAAAAATCAGCGCAACAAAGAAAACGATATAAACGCATTATAAAAATGTTTATAGATGCACCTTCCCCTTGAAGATTGCGAATATGTGCCCAAAAAATGAGTCCAAAAATGTTGGAAATGTAAAGGCCCCTGTCACACTGGCTGACGGATTGCAAAACGTTTCGTAATAAAGGACACACGCGGACGAGAAAACATGTTCCATCGTTGTATCCGCTCTCAAAAGGGGGTAAAAATTTGCATAAAACCGAGCGACAAACAAGAAAGGACCGACGGGGGGAGGACGATGGAGCGGCTGGAAAGCGAGATGCATTCGCAGAGCCTTAGAGGATGGAACAGATTGGAGCGATGGCACATCCGCAAAGCTTCCGGGAGACCGCAGCAAAGGGACGTGGAATGGGATACAGGCGATGCAGAGCGACGCCGAGCGGATGAATGGATGCCTGGAGCGATTGCCTTGCGTTCAATGTGCAGCGGGAGGATGCATTGCGTCAGCCCGCGGATATAAAGAAGCAGATCCCAAGCGGTAACATTTCAGAGGAAAGACCTGCTTCCAGAAACAAGCTGGCCAGCCTTGGCCTCGCCTGCTAGCCCAGCAACCCCACAACCATTGGGAAGAGAGAAAGCCTCAGCCATCTGCTGCAGCCACTGGCAAGAGGGACAGGCACCCTCCCACCCCTGGCTCACTCTGTCTGCATGGGGGCTTTTGCAGCCACGAGAGCTTGTTCTTTAGGGCTGGGGCTTCTGCTGCTTTGCTTCTGGAGGAGTGATTGCCTGCTGCTTATGGCTGGTGGTGCTTCTGCTGGGCTTACTCTGCTGATGCTGCTTCTGGCGTGGTGCTTATCTCTGCTGCTGTCTGCTTCTGCAGTGGTGCTATCTGCTTGGTGTTACTCGTGCTGAAGTGCTCCTGGTGTTGGTGCTTTCTGCTGGTGCTTACTCGCCTTGCGCTCTCTCGTCCTGTGGTCCTGCTGGTGCTCCTGGTCCTGCTGGTGCTTATCTGCTGCTGCTGATCCTTGCGCCTGCTGGTGCTGGCTGGTGGTGGTGTGGAGGAGAGCCCCTACACAACCTGGAAAGCCCTCTGATCAGGGTCCATTTGGTCCTGCCAAAGGGAGGAAGAGGCATTATGCGAGAACAAGGAGAGGAGGCAATACACCATAGAAGAGGAACATAGGATGAGGTGCTGGAGTGGCTGAGAAGAATGAGTATCTTATGGAAGAAGGGAACACAGGCTCTACAGAGCACCAAAAGGAAGCAGGCTGCTTGAGAGAGAGAACGCGGAGAGCCTGGGCTACACTTCGAGGTGCTCCTCGGCTGGTGGAAGCACATGCACACTGGTAGGAAAAAGCACCTCAAGAAATCTGGCCAGGCCGCGGTCCAGCTGACGGACCAGAGAGACCTACGTCATGACCAATGTGAAGCTTCCTGGAAGCGGTGAGATCACGCCACCGAGGAGCAGCCCCTCTCACAACCTTCTCTCATGGCAGGTCCTGGGAGGCTCACTCTTCCGGCAGAGCAGTCAGCTCCTGTCTCCCAGGCAGTATCTGTGGAGCGTGCCACGACGCAGACCGCCCCCGCGACAGCTGTAGTACCGTGGCGGAGCGCGTGGAGGACCCCCTGGCGCCAGTGGGAGAAGGGAGACGGCACTTCCACCACAGCCCAACCGACATCCCCCAGCTCCACCTCTACAGAAAGCCTTACAGGAGGGGCTGAGCCACACTGTCCTGCTGGAGACCAAGAGACCACCATTCAGGAAGCAGCATCACTCGCTCTCTCAGCTGGTCCACACTGACTCCCTCATCCCCAAACGCAAGCCCTTCTCACTTATGTGAACCAGACCCTCATGGACATGGCGGACCCAGTACCAGTGGTGAAGGACAGGATCACCCGATCTCGCTCACAAAACCGTCCAGACCAAGACTGACCTGCTCCCACCCAGTTCAGGTCTGCTCCTCCACCCCAGGTGATGTCACTCCCATTCCAAGGCTTTCCACAGGCCCTCCACCTACCAAGGCTACGGCTACCAGGCAGGCCAGCAAAGCACAGGCAGCAAGCCCTTCAGTCCAGGCACAGGTTTCAATCGACGCACTTGATGCACGATGCCACCCACCCAGTCCTCATCCAGCTCAGGACCAGACAGCCACCTACACTGCTCTTTCCTCCACCCAACAGCAAGCCCGGCTCAGTATTCTTCACGGTACTGCGGGCTGACACCCCATGGCATGGCGGAAGGGCTCTCAACATCAGGCTGGCTGAGCCAAGCTGTCTGAGAGCTCCTCAACACACCGTCCCCTGTTGTCCTCTCGGTGGTGGTCCTGTATACGAAGCCCAAAAATACTGGAATGAAAATTAGAAATTGGCACCCAGTGCGCTCAGGACCAGCACTCCACAGCACCCCTAGTGCGCGCTTCAGACAGCACTCCAGCAGCCACCCACCTCAGCAACTGGAACCCTTCAACCCCCTGAGGACTGGGCAAGCTGGCTAGAGTGACAAGAGAGTGCCAAGAGACTGGGTGGCTACCTGTTGACTATTTGACCACTTTGACTTGGGTCATTTTTCTGTTTTACAGCTTGTTATGTAATAAAAATTATGTTTGCTTCAACCCACTTGCTTCATCTATTTTTTTCAATAAAGTCTTGGAGGAAACTTTTAAGAAATGGTTTAAGCCTTTGCATCGCTTGTGGGAATGGGTTAAGATAGCAGTGGGGTGAGGCAGGCATACCTTATGGAATGGGTAATACAGGGGCATGGGCAGCGGATAACCTTTAGGGATCGCGTTAGATACCTGTGGATCGGCAGCGGATAACTTTGGGAATAGGTAACATACCTTGTGGGCATGGGCAAGGGATGCCTTTGGATGGGTAATAGCAGTGGGATGGGTAGGGATACCTTGGGATGGGAACATAGCAGTTGGGATGGGTTAGGGATAACCTTTGGGATGGGTTAAGATACCTGTGCGGATGGCAGGGATACCTTTGGATTGCGGTAATAGCTGTGGGATAGGTAAAACCTCCATGCAAGCAGTAGTGGGACTGGATGGTCCACCCTTCCCAGGTGCCACACCGTGCCCTTTAGTTAAGTCAATATTCAATGAAGCATTGATCCACACATTTCAACATAAACAAACAAACTCTTATTAAATGCCCTTTCATTGTAGGCCACCCAACATACATGGGACCAATCTCAATCAGTGTGATGAGCAGGCTGAAGGAAGCATCCATTAATCATCTATCATCCTGTCTTGCCACTCCCACTGCCTCCAGCTGGGGAGTTGCACCAGTTGTCTCAGATGTTGCACTGCTCATCCCTTCACGTGAAGCTCGTGGGGCCTTGGCACATCCTTTAGTGTCCTATCAGGTTTCGCCCTTGCCTCCATTCCCCAGGCTGCATGTCCCCATTGACCTTGTTGGAGGTCCACCGAAGCCTGTTCTGCAACACTGCGGTAGCGGGATGCGCATTGAACATGTGCAGGATGCAGACAAGCTTCGCACCGATCCTCCTCACGCGTCTTGGGCAATGCTGCATGGTGGTGAGAAGTACCTGAACCTGTTGACCAGGATGCCAAAGCGTTCTCCACCACAGCTGCCTTGCCCTGGACAGCGCTGTAGTTGAAGATCCTCTCTTCACGAGTGAGGTATCTGGAAGTGTAGGCTTCCATGAGGTAGCGTTCTGAGCGAGAAGCATCATCCACCCACGATGAAGTAGGGCCACATCTTTGGTGCCGTTGGGCAGGGGGTCTGAATCTGGGAAGACCCGTGATGAGGTTGCGTTCCAGCCCATCCTTGAGGTCACTGGCGTTGTATTACCGGCATCTGAAGCTGACCCGTTTGCCTGAAGCATCGATGTACATGTGAACTTGTAGTCAGCATTCGACCATTGGCGAAGAGGATGATGCTGAAGAAGCCCTGGTAGTTGAAATAAGTGGGACCCCGACTTTGGCTGGAGCTTTGCAGGCCACGTGCCTTCCCATCAATGGCTCCAACGGCTGTGGGAAATTCCACCTCTGATACCACTGACTCTGCAACTTTTTCCAGCCTTCTTCAGTGTAGGGGCACTGGAGGAGCTCCTCAGGTATTCTTCGATGATGGCCTGCACCACTGCCGGACCAACAATTGCTGATGGTTTGTGTGGCACCCTCCAGCCGTACTGCATGCTCCTTGTGGTGCGTCCCTGAGGCCAGATTGGCACAGAGCTCAGTTGCCACCCTTGAGCCCAGGGTCCAGGCTGGGCTGGAAAGTTGCGTGCTTGCTTGGTCAACGTGGGTCTCACGCTCCCACAACTTCGTCAAAACATGCTGGAGGCATCCTCATGAAGTCTGGAATGCACGAGTGTCTTCGTTCCACAAGCTCCACCATCAGCTATGTTGTACAGTCCTACTCTGCTCGGTCTCCCAATTCACCACTTCTGACCCAGCACCACTTCTTGCCCGCCCTCCTTTTCTTCCCGTTGGCAACAGTTGAAAGAGCCTGTAGATGTTCGCACTGTTGTTAGAACGATGGTGGCTTACCAAAAGCGGGACTGTGTTTACGAATCCAATGGTGGACATCAATGGATGCTGTGGAGAGAGCAAGAGCCAGATGAAGGCTGCAGAGCGTCTGCACAGCAGGGCTGCTGGTCTGAAAGTAGATCCACGGTAGTTGCCTCCCCCTTTATCGGCATATAGGTTTTCCACTTTGGTGTCCTTTTTGCATCTCAGGCATCCCTCTAGACATCCTTAATATCCGGAGATAGTCCCCTCTGCGAAACATTTTTCCGTTTGAAATGCGTTTGGTTTGCAAGCTGCATCCGCTTTCATCCTTTCTCCTCCGGTGCCCTACTAACGCTGCACGTCCCCGTTCCGCGTCCGTTTCGCTTCCTCCCTGTGTCCGCTTTGCCCTCTGAGCAGATTGAGTTGCGCGGTGATGCGCAGCGGATGCCTAGCGGATTGTAGCGGACGCGGAACGGATGACGACGGTATGCAGAATGATTTCCCGTATGCGTGAGCGGACGCGTCTGGATACTTTGTCTGCTCAAAAAGTTTTGAAGCAGCTCAAAACTGTTTTTGAGTGGATGGTGAACCTCAGTCGACAGATGCTGGATAAGGAATAGAGAGGAAAGAAAAAACGGACGCAGTGAGTACAGGAATGGAAGCATCGCATTAACCAAACAGGATGGCAAGTGTTTCTCTCCATTTTACATCCTTCTTTTCCAAGTTCCGTTGGTGCAGTTGTGAACATGGGCCTTAAAAAAAAAAAAAAGAGGGAAACTTTTTTTCAACATGGGCTGGTCCTGCTTAGGAACCAAAAATACTGGAAGAAAAATTATGAAATTGGCTGGAAAAGATATAACAAAAGATACAGATTGAGTTACAAACCAGGATCCTTTCTGTTAGGGATTTTTGATAAACAAATATCAAAAAAACCGAAATACATAACAATACACATACTAACAGCGGCCAAATTGGCCTTTGCTCAGTGTCGGAAGCACCCCCATACAGAGGAGGTACACCGCCTCCTATAGAGGAGATGACCATCCAAAAACTTTCAAACTGTACAAGATGCTCCAGACTATAAGACACACATTAGCTTTGGAAGAGCAAAACAAGAAAAAATAAAAATCTGTCTCTGCCTCCCAGCATCCATTGGTATTCATCTGGCTAGCATCCTTGTAGCAAACAGCTTGGTCAGCTTCATCATGTTATCGCAACCTGATTCAGCACAAGTAGCTGATTGGCGGTTGGATTGGCATCCCAAAATGCTGCTGTTCAGCTGTTCCAGGCAGTGGAGATCGCCGCTGCTGAACAACGCCACTGTCATTCGGTGGTGACAATCGGTGGCAGAAAACAGCGGCAATTCCCACCACCTGGAACAGCTGATCAGCGGTATTCCAGGAGGCCAATCCAACAGCTAATCAGCATCTCGGCAGCAAAGGCTCCAGCATTCTCCAATGGTGAGTGACAGACAGCAGCAGCAAACACCGCTGGCGCACCAACCCCTCTTCTCCCCCTGCAATAGTCCCTTCTTAAGACAGACATTTCCACCCACTTTTTTGGGGTGGGGGGGATGGGAAGTGCGTCTTATGGAGCAAAAAATATGGTAAGGACTATTTATATTTTCTTGCCACAACCACATTGGCAGAATATGATTAAAAATAATGCATTACAAATTATTGTATACAATAAAATAAACAATGAGTTTCCTCTCATTTTATCCCAACAATAATCCTGTGAAAAAGTTTGTGGTAATGGTTCCCTGACATCACTCAGTGTATTCTAAGATCAGGTTGGTGCTTACATCTGAAACTTCCAATTCCTGGCCAGCACTTCACACTACACTCAGTTTGTATCAGCGATCAGCATGCTCTACAGTCTACACAAATAATTTATGTCTTGGAATCTTCTATAATTCTTCCCCCCCCCCAAATATGCAAATTGGGGTTCTTAACTGTGGATAAACCAAAGTGCCCTCTGAAAGAAAAGCTATTGAAATCTTCTATCAAAAAAAATATATATATCAGAGAAAACTTACCAATCAAAGAATAAAACTGAGCAATCAGGGAGACACCAGTCTGGTAGCAGGAAAGAAACAGGTTCAACTGAAGTTTACTTTGATCGGTTGGTATGTTTTGTTGATACCACAAGGATTGGGCAAAGGAAAGACAAAGTTGCTGATGAACTATCATTACTGTTTTCAATGAGTGATGAGAAAGAAGATTTTTTTCAGGGAGAATTGTGTCTTCTAAAGCAACTTCTGTTTCCATTTTCCCCTCAAGAGTTTCCTGAGCTGTAATATCTTCAAAGTCCTGTTAAGAGTTTTATTAAAACATGTTTAATGCAAATTTATCACATCATGTCTTAAGGTCAGAATTGACCGTTCATATTGCATCCTTCTACACAATTAGGTAGATGTACAAAATGGGACATAATCATAATTTTATTTTCCATGCAGAACAGAAGCACCACAACGGATTAACTCTCAGATAGACTTTTTCATTAGCTGCCTGCCTACCTTTTCATGAAGAGGGAATTTCCTCCTGAACTCTCTCTCTTCCTCCTCCTCCTCACTTAGGCCACTCCCATGGCTCTTGGTCTTATATCGATAAAGACTGTTCTTCTGTTCCTCTTCCTCTCGGGCCTGGTGCTCTTGCTCATCCCATTCATTTATAATAACCTATGAAGAACAAAGAAATACAAAGTATACATATGTCCTGAGTTAAGCCACATGGCTGTACAAGACCTTTTCATACAGTAATTTGGGACAAATACAGTACATTGCAAGGAAAAAAACAACACCCCAATTTGATCCCACATGGGAACTCAGTGTAGAGGCCTGATGATGGCAGATGAGATTCTGCTGAAACGTTGCTACAACTTTAAAAGCACTACAATGACGTGGGATAA
>BHFT01001899.1:0-16744 GCA_004320025.1 Laticauda laticaudata | reverse complement strand
AGGGGCAGGGAACCCCCCCCCCTCCCCCGGCCTTTGGGCAAAGAGCGGCCTAGGCATTGGTGGGTAGGGCCGTCATTCTGTGCCAGCTGGCGTTGACATAGGGCCCCCGGAGAGCGGTGGGCGGGTTCCCTCTCCACCTCCTCCTGTGTCGTCTAACTCAAAAGTCTGTGAGTCACTGACTGCACAACCCATCAATCCCATTAAATGCCTTGGGCAGGCGGGCAGGCGGTGGTCGCGCTGCCGCCGTCGCTTCTGCTCCCCTGAGCACCGGGGCTCCTCCTGCTTCTCTTGCCTCCGCCCTCCTAGGGCACGAGCTGCTTCGGCTCCTCAAGGTCTCTCTTCCTCCTCCTCCTCCTGGCTAGCTGGTTGTACTTGTTACGGTGTCACATCCTTCTTTCCAGCTGCAGGACCAACTTCCCTCCCAGCCAGCCTCCCTGCTTGGCAGAGGCGACAGCAAAGTGATGGGATAGAGCAGAAGCTTCTTGACTCCCTGGGCCGCCTATCTATGAGTCCTTAGCAGCGTGTGGATCTTCTTAGCCCCTTGGCGTCTTCTGATCACAGTCCTGCCCCGCTGTTTTAAGTCTCTCTTCTTTTTCTTGTTATTCCCCCTGCCCGTTTCCTTGTTCCGTCCATCCCCTTTTTTAATCTTTTCGTTTCCGCCCCCCCCTTATGAATGTGCTTATGAATTTGGATCGTTGAATTCTCCTGCAAAGGGTGAGTAGCAGAGAAGCAATAATGGTGTGGGTTTGGTTTGGGTTTTTTTAGCATCTGTTTAAAAAGGAGTGGGGTGTGCTATTTGGAATATAAATATAACGTAAAGGGGAAAGGAGAGCTTTTAAGCTTTATTCTGCGAGGTTTTTTGAAATATGTTGCCTGTTATTTTTTTTCTAGATTATGACTAACTTTTCTGAAAGTTAAATCAATTTATTTTTTTAAAAAAACTTAAATACATTTTTCCTTCATACCACTCCCCTTTTACTTCTGTTTCTTCCTGATCTTGGCTGGCAATGACTCCATCCCCACCTCTTTCATAATAATACTGAACACTGATCATTATCAGTATGAAATGGTTGATGTTCACAGTAAACGCTGTATATGTCCATATGTGAACTGTAACTCCAACCATACTTAACCTCATGGGCGACACAGAGACTTATTTCAAAAAAATTCACTGCAACTTTCAGATAGAAAAATGATATTTGTTCGGACCTACCTACCGTAGTATGTACTTGGGGAGCAGATGATGTATACTGTGATACTTTGAAAGGAATGATACGTTTTGTAGTATCCATTCAGGTTCAAAATACTTCTATGCTGATACTTAAATATAGAATTGTGCCATTTGCTTTTAGAGGGCATTGTGGTTATCTACTGTGGGTCCACAAGAAAAGTGAATCATTGCTAAGTAGCAAGAATTTTGAAACAGGCAAAATACATTTAAAACTATTATTAACTCTTAAGTTTAAACATTCAGAACTTCTTAGATGATTATAAATTATAGCGAACAGATCCTCCAAATTTTGAAGCAGTCTACCAGTAACCACCAGTTGCTGGGGAGCTTTAATAAGAAATTGTTGTTAGACTCATATTCTATTCATGAGATTTCTAAAAACATTTATCTGGGCATTGTGGCAAGCAATGTTGTATCTGATGGACCTTGGATATAATTCTATGAAGCTCTTAGCAGTCAATAACTTTTGTCTCACAATTCCTTCATCCTTCATTCAATATTTTTTGAAGCTACTAATAGGCTAAAGTTAAGGATCTTGGATAAAATAAGTGCCTGACTGGTATATCATAAGCCAGGGGTGTCAGACTTGTGGCCCAAGGCCGAATAAGTCATGTGCTGGCCCCACCCCCATCTGGTTTAGCGAAGGGGAAAAAAGCCCCCATATGTCACATGACGATGTGAGTTTGACACCCCTGTCAGTTAACACTGGCACCAAAGTTACATTTCATTTTGCAATTTCAAATTTTGTATTTAATGACCTATGTTGAATAGACACTATGTACAAAGGATGGTGTGACATGGGGCTAAATAGTGTGTTATGATTATCCTTTGTTAATTTAATACATTTTGCCCATAAAGGGTCTTAATGAACTTCAGTTCATCGTTCTAGCTAGTGGGAGTGGACCATTACAGGGGATGTGAGTCACTTACGATAGGTAGCAACAATCCATTTAATATTTAAGAACTAGGTTAGCAAATGCATCCCTGGGTTAAAAATGAATCCTAGATTGCACTTCATCAAAGATATTATTCTAACAAGAAAGGCTGTTATGAAGTATTCCTACTTCATAAAATGACCCTGTTCAAGAAATATAGTTAATATTCCAATGGATACTGCTATAAGGTGAAATCTTGGCATACTTTTCCTCATTTAACTTTTCCTTTGTCACGATTTAGCAACCCCTCCCTCTTTTTAACATACATTTCCTTTATGGTTGCTTCCAAGCTTTGTGAATTTAACAACGTAGAATGGCATGATTAGATTTCTTCCTATTTTAGGGTCTTGGACCTGGAATCATAATATGTAAGAATTGTCACGGTTTTTATGCCTATTCTAAAGAAAAATAAAATGCTTCATAGAAACAGGCTCATTAACATATGTCTTTTCTTCTTTTGGATTTGGTATTGTGTGTTGTTTTTGGATCGTGCAAATTTCAAGAACATTTCTCCAGTCAGATGAAGAAGTTTGGTTTCTGTGGCTTTTTCTCTGAGATGGTGTGCCTCCTAAATTGGCTTTGATATAGATACTTTCTAAATTGCTGCCAGATTTTAGCCAACCCAGCTGTGTATTTTGTTAAAATTGTTATTGGTCTTTGGAATGGGGAACTAATTCAGGTAGCTGACAGCCGGCTTTCCAAGCCCTTCTCTTCTGTGCAAGAGCTCATGTATTTTCCTGGTATTTCAGAGAACTGTTTGCTGCCAGTGAAGCAGCAGGGCTGACTGGTTGAGCAATGTTGGCAGGAAACTCAGAATAAATATGAATGAAAATAGGCTAGCGGCCATTTGAAGGTGTATTCAGTGACTCTGCTGGCAACAAAAAGAATCTCCATCTGTACAGCACACACACAATGGCATTTAGAAGAGCAGGTCTTTTATGTCTGGCTAACACGATTAAGAGTCTCAGAGCTTGGAGGAATGTGAAACAAGTGTTTTGCAGTGTTTTACAGGTGGAGCATCAGACATGGACTCCCAATTTGAATGCCACTTGAGTTGTGGGTTGCTTAATAAGAATTGCCTTCTACTGCAGGTCATGGCCAATTAATGTATTCAGAGGTGCATTAGTCAAATATGATAGGATGATAGGTCATCAGGTGCCTTAGACATGGACATCAATTTTGCAAATGGGGGCATAACTTTACTTTTATTTATTTGATGGCATGAAAATACCACCAGGGAAAACAGAGGTAACATTTTGAACAGTTCTTATTTATTTATTTTAGAGAATTGATAAAATAACATTTTGGGAGTATAACACAAAATATTTTCATGTTTTTTTTAAAAAAATAGGAAAACGTTGGTTTATTGTCAAACGTAAACTATGTTAATAAACCATCAATTTATTATCAAATGTTAAGAGTGTGATTTTGTAGTAAGGAGCTGTGTGTGTGCATGCATATATCAGTGCTCTTTTGAGTCTGTTTTTGATTCCTGGCAACTGTACTTTTCTAGAAGTGGTTTGCTATTGCCTACTTCCAAGGGCTGAGGGAGGGGGACTGCTCTAAGGCTTCACTTAGGTCTAGTCTGGTACTTTACAACTATGCAAAATTGGCTCTAGGTCTTCTAAGATCGAGGTCAGAGGTGTCAAACTCGCAGTGTCACAGAGTGTCACATGACATATTGGGACTTTTTTCTCCCTTTGCTAAACCAGGAGGGGCTGGGGCCAGCATGTGATGCATTCGGTGTGAGTTTGACACCCTTGTTCTAGGTGATCTAGATGTTGTAAAAATGGGATGTATGTTCTCCCTGTTTTATATATGGATAGATAACTCCTTTGGATTAATTCACTAACAGCATATTTGCTGTTATTGGTCTGGTTTCATTATTTGTGGTAAACAATTCTCCAGGGAACAGTATATATTTGTATTTGAGAATGAGCATTTCCCAACTATGTAAAAATTCCTGAAAGAAAGTTATACGTATAAGACAACACTGACATTCCTAAAAACTGGAGAATTAGGAGCTGCTTTTAAATGGTCTGTTTCTGGGCATGGAAATCTGGTTTGTAATGGTTAGGCTATGTTGGGGACTTTTGAATTAAATGGATTAAGAATCTAAATAACCTAACCCTGTGGCTAGCTACATATGCAATGGAAACAACCTTAATTTCCCTGAAAGATCTGCCTAGATAAAGATAAATGTATGACAGAGATAAGAGTGTGGCTGAATCTCTGAAATACCCTGAAGTGCTTTCAGTGTCCTTTGACTATGGTATCCTGCAAGAACTATGCTATTGTCTAGCTTGAAAGGAGCTAAAGGTTTTTCTTAAGGTTATTCTACTTCACCAAATCACCCCTACTTGACCAGGGATAATACATAATCAGTAACAAAACCTCTAGAATTTACTGAGGGGTTGGGTTTTTTTTACATTTTGCTGTCTTCTTAAACAGATAACATTCTCTCTCCCCCCTTCCCCTCCCTCTCTGTGTCTATGTGTATATACATATGCAGAAATAATCTTTTCTAAAAGACCTCCATGAAAAAGTCTGGCACAATTCACAAATCACGGTTGTGCCATGTTTAATATCTCCAAATCTCTAATCCACTTAGGTTAGAGTTAGATGCCCCTAAAATCTCACAATAACCAAATTCATATAAGGTTCCCAGTAGAAAAAAGATGGTTGTGGTGTTTAGGGTCAAATTTTGTCGTCCAAATATATTGACAAATGTAAACAAACATTTTAGAGCCATCCTTACTCTGGAGGACTTCAGTACTCAAACACATTTTCTTTCTCGTCTGATATTTTCTTAGCAGTGAAAACACATTTTCCATATTTTCTACAGCTTCATTTCTAATATTATTATGGTAGACAAAGGTAGTGTTCATCACAGCTCTACAGAGTTTATTTATTCTTTGTTATATTGAGCACAGTAGATTTGCCCAGGTTAAAAACTGATCCAGAGCTAACCCAGCTTCAACATGATGTAATGTCTAACTATTTTTATTTTTTTTCTTTTTGTATTGGATAAGGACAATATGTTAATGGATGTTTTGACCTCATATTAACAGTAAGCTACTGTTGGTATACAGAGAAGTAAGTAGAAGAGGATGCACAATTAGAACAAAAGCAAAATATGATTATAAAGGCAAAAATGATGACAGAAAGAGGTTTGGGCAGGTTCAAGGAGTTTTGGTGAGAAGTCTTAGCATATCTCAAAACCTTTGATTCAAATGAATTATACTAGCACAAATTCCATAGTAGCATATTTCTTTTTGGTATAATATTAATTCTTGAGTGACAATGATCCATTAGATACTAGTGAATTTATCGAAAGCAAAAGAAACCTGTGCATGGTACAGATAGTCCAATTTTCCCCCTGCATCTGAATCAGTGTTGCTATGAAAGTTTAAATGGATTCAGATTGGACTGACTGAGAATAGCTTAGTTCAGGGCAAATGAAAATGATCTAATCAGTGTTTGATTGGTAGATGAGTCAATTATGTTTTTGTTCTGTTTAGAACTGGGTGGATTAGGAGAGAGATGGATTACCTGAACTTCGAAGCTGCAGGCAACCCCCAAAGGTTTGAGGGTGACCTCAAGAGGCCCTCCCAAAATAGGCAGTAATTTTTAATGTGCCAGTAGGGAAAAATGATTAAATACATGATTAGGAAGTAATCCTATTAATGACTTAATTAATTTAATTTAACGCTAGTTAAGTAAAAATGAAACCAAATTCAGTTTTTGTCTTGTTTGTTTCAGAATGTGACTCCAAGCATGGCAGTCAGAGCAAGGGCAGCTTTTGGCTTGGAAATGTTGTGTGTTCCTGGATAGGTTGCAATGTAGGTGTGCTTTGGATCAAGAAAATCTCCTTAATTCCCAGTGATGTTGCTTATCAGCCTCAAATGATACATCAAACCTAGCCATTCTTAGAGGCAGATTACTGGATGTAACTACTGTTATACAATCGGTTAGAAACTTCTGTAGTTGTGCTTGAAAACCAACCCAAAACCTGAACTGATTTAGAATGTGGTATATAGTTTCTACCTCCACCGACTCCTAATTAAGTTGTGCCTGGAAATTAGAGTGCTGGTTTTGAACTTTAAGACTTTGGAATCTTGAGCTGTTTAAAAACTTGGGGGGAAATTTCCCCTGATATTCATCTTCCAATACATATCTGTAAGGAGGTAGAAAAATCTTTAAGTTAGGATTGATGTTGTAAGGGATTGGATATATTTTAAAGGGAATGTCTTTTTACAGAATTTCTTCTCAGCAAAAGTTTGTCTAGGCTGCTAAGTTCAAATGGCAAGGATATACATTAAAACCAAGTTTTTCAAGAAAGCATGTAAAGAAAATTTAATTTTTTTCTTGATTTAAGAAATATTTTAACAGAACGTGTTGATGTATGGAAGTGTAACTTGATTAAAAAAAACCTCTTTGATTTCTGTTGCTGTGCTTGGACGTTATTGTTTCTAATTGCTTTTAGCCATCTTCAAAGTATGTTTCCATCCCATATGACATCAGAGTTTTTAGAATGATAAAAACAGCATAGTATAAAGCATTCCATAAAACTTAGTCGAAAGAGGCCAATAAAATGGATAATACAGTGTAAATGGATGCATACTGGGGCAGAAAAAGAGAGTCTGGCTTATTTATTTATTTCCTGTTTTCAAAGTGGCCACAACAATTGAAACAAAACCAAAATAAGTGCCAAATTTTGTGGCAAAAAACATAGCTAGTATATTATGCTGAGAATTCACCACTTTCAATCATTAGGACAAGGCTACCATTATTTTAGTTATATATATATAATTACATATATATATATATATATGTTATTCATCTTTGTTTGGGTATTTTCCCACGCCATTATAGTTGTGCTTTTAAAGTTGTAGCAACGTTTTGGCAGAATCTCATCTGCCATCATCAGGCTTCTGTATTGAGTTCGTCTGTGAGTCAGACTTTTACAGTTGTTTCAGTTTTAAATTTGGTGGCTAGCTTAACTGCTGTTCTGGAATAGTTTTTTCTCCATCCTGGTTGGTTGGGAAGTCTTGGTCTGTGTTTATTGTCTTGGAGTTTGCTGTGTTCTGCTTGATTGGTGTTTCTAATATCTTCTGTCTGTTTTGTAGCATATTTTTGTCTTGATTGGCTGGCAACATGTGTTTCCTGTATTGGAGGCTTTTAGTGCGGCTTGGCTTCAGGTAAACGGACAGCTATAATTTTTAGGAAGCTAGGTTTCGTCTGGGTGCCTGGTTGGAGTGTGTCTGAGCTGGAGGTATCGGGGGGGGGGTCTGCTTGTGCCCAGGTGTTTGCTTGGCTTTGGTGTGGAGATTTTTTTTGTTTGTGAGTGTAGGCTTCCAGATAATTGACAGTCTGGTGGAGTAATCTCTTCTATTCATGGCTTTCAGGTTTTCTTTTCTAATCTCTATGGCTTCTCTTGATAATTTCTGTGGCTGGGGGTTTTCTATAGTGGCTAGGGTTTTGGTGCCATTGAAGTTTGATGCTATGACCTGTGGCTTTCATGTGTTGGACTAGTGAGGAAGTGTGTTCCAGCTTTTTTACTGCATTTTTGTGTTCATCCAGATGGGTACTTATTCTTCTATTGGTCTCGTCCAATGTATGTGGCCGGGTATGATGTACAGGGAACTTCGTATATGCCTTGGTTTTCCAGGTCAATTTTATCTTTAGGGTTTCTAAGAGATGGCTGCATTTTTTTGTCTGTTTTGAAGGCAGTTCTGATGTGATGCCTGTGTAGTAGTCTTACTGCTTTTGTCTGTAGTACCTCTTATGTAGGACGAGGACAAGCTGTTCCATAGGTCTGTCTATAGGTGTGTGGCAGCTGCTGATGCAGCTATGGTCCTGGTTTCTGGACAGTAGCCTTTCGTCTCTGGGTGAGTTTGGGATTTGAATTCTGGTGAGGGAGATTGGTGTTGGCGTCATGTGTTGTTTTGGGTCCAGTGTTGGTTTTTGTTGCTGGAACTTGTTTGTTGATAAGAGCTAGTTTGCAAATGTCTTTGGTAGGCGGGAGGTATCATCCCCTTTATTCATGTTATGGGGGTGTTTCTCTATTTTGATGGCTTCCCTGATTATTCTCATTGTTGAACCACCATCCAGAAACCAGACCACGGTTGCATCACCAGCTGACCACATCATTCCGACCCCCAAAACCCAAGCAAACTGACACATGCCATGAACACATAGCGCAGGCCTCAATTCGAAGCCAAACCAAAACCCAGAACGTCACACATTCAACAGCCACCTGCTCAAGGATATTCACATCACGAAACTCAGGAGGTTTATACCACAAAAAACCTCAGGATGTTTACAACACAGACCCGAGGAGATTACAGTACAAAGACCAGGATGTTCACAACATAGAACTGCAGAAGGTCATACAACAGCAGCCCATATACCCAGGTCGTTACAGAAACACAGGAGGCTGATAGACACACAGCCAATACTCAACCACACATGTTCTTTTAGAAAAGCCAGTCTTTCAAACTGCGCAGACAATGGACAGATTAACATTAGCTCTAAAAACAAAGAAGCTTTTCAAAATATTATAATAGCATGAATTATTTGGTATGAATAATGGTTAGAAGCAAAGATGAATTTTATAATATAGGATAAAGAATAAGATAAATTTGTATGAAGTGATTGTATACATTCGTTGGTAAAGCATAAAGTGTTAGAGATAGTAAACCAAAGGAAGAAAAGATCTCACAATTTGTCAAAAAGTAAGAATATTTTTAAACAAATCTCTTTTCTGTATTTTCTTTTTTTTGTTTGTCTGTTTGTTTTTTTTGTTTTCGCGTCCTCTTTTCCCATCCCTTTTTTTCCCTTTTTTTCCCCGGTACCTTTTCATATTATGTAGGGTGTTATTATGTTTATATGAAAGATGGCGAGGTGAGACCTAGTTGAAACATTCTCATCTTACAGCGGGAAAAGAACCCCAAACAACCTGTATACTGTACTCATGAAAAATCTATCTATCTATCTATCTATCTATCTATCTATCTATCTATCTATCTATCTATCTATCTATCTATCTAATCTTTTTGCTTATTCGGGTTTAGCTCCCCGTAAAATTGGAAGTATCTAGGCAACGTTTTCGATGAAGTCTCATTCATTCATTCTTCAGGCTTGTTTCTGTTCGTTGCCTCGATATTTCCAATTTTACGCGGAGGAAAACCCCGAGATACCAAGAAAATCGCAAGCATACAAACACCAGCGAAGAACCTCAGAAAACAAATATAGTATATATATAAAGTTTTTTCGTGGTACTTTACATGTGTGCTGTTCAGCTTCCTTCGGGTATTATCCCACGTCATTGTAATGCTTTTAAAGTTGTAGCAACGTTTCAGCAGAATCTCATCTGCCATCATCAGGCTTGTTCCGTATTGATTGTATGTGGGTCAGGCTATTCACAGCCGTTAGTTTTAAATTTTGAGGCTAGCCTACTGTTGTCCCAGGATGGGTTTTTTTTTCAACATCCTGATTGGTGGGGACTCTTGGTCTGCGTTTATTGGTCTTGGGAGTTTTATTTGATTGGTGTTTCTGATTCGTCTCTCTGTCTGTTTTGTGCTTTGATTGGTAGGCAACACTGTTGTTCCTGTGTTAGAGGCTTTTCAGTGGCAGCGTTGGCTTGCGACGTAAAAAGGATGGCTATTATCTATTAGGAAGCTTAGGTTTCATCTGGGGCCTGTTGGTGTGTTTTTGAGCTGGAGATATCAGAGGGAGTCTGTTTGTGGCCAAGTGTTTGCCTGGCTTGTGTGTGGAGATCTTTCTATTGAGAGTGCAGGCTTCCAAATGATTGACAGTCTGGTGGAATCATCTCTTCTATTCAAAGCTTTCAGGTCTTTTTTCAATCTCTAATGGCTTCTATGATGATTCTGTGTGGCTGGGGTTTTCTATAGTGGCTAGGGTTTAGTGTCATTGAAGTTGATGTTGTGACCTGTGGGTTTTCATGTGTTGGACTGTGAGGAGTGTGTTCCAGCTTTTTTAAATCATTTTTTGTGTTTCATCCAGCAGGTACTTTATTCTTCTAACTGGTGCTGTCAATGTATGTGGCCGGGCATGATGCACAGGGAACTTCGTATATGCGTTGGTAAACCTTAAATGTAGAAAAACCCACTTTTGGCTTATGGTACAAATTCATGTATTAAATTGTAGCCCAGGAATGATTTCCAGTTAGAATTGAATTTTGCATCAGATTGGCTTTTGGGATATGAAATTATTCTCTATGTTAAAGCATATTCTCATAACTGGATTAGCCATTCTTCTACAATTAACCAGCTGCAGAATTGACAGCTCAGGTGAGAAGTAAATAAATATGGCTTGCCCCAGATATTGCTAAACTTCACTTCCCATCATCCCTTACTGGAAAGTGTCTTAACTAAAATTGATGCTAGCTAGCAACAGCATTGAGAGAGTTGCTTGTTGCTTATCTTTGCTTTTCTTAGTTTTATAAAGGCTTCCCTGTATTCCCAATATTTGAATTTGAAATCTATGTTAACAATTATTCTAAATCCTTAATTAAGGATTTGATCTCTACAGAACATTCTAAGATGAGATTGTGTCTTCTTGAATTCAGGTCTAGCCTTAGTTAGATACACTTAACCATTCAAAAACTGGAATATTCATATGATCTATGAATCATTTTGAATTTAGAACATTTACACTAGAATTGTAACAATTCTTTCCACAACCAGCTGCAGCACCCCTTGTGGCACAAGCTCCTAACATTTTGGAATAACTTTTCATACTGACAAACAGCAAAATGAAAAATATTTTGTGAAAACAAATCTTTTTTTAAAGAAAAAATGAGTCAGATAAACTTGAAGGAATCGAATTATACTTGACTTTTCTTTACAGGTCTGTTATTTATGGTTGTTCAATGGATGTTTTTTAAAACTGTTATGTCAGATTGGAATTTAGTTTGTGCACGGAAACAAGGTTGATAGCAACCAGACCTGGTATTTTTGTAGTATTCTCAGTAATGTACATAACTCCAGAGATATTGTTGCTTGTTTCTATAGAAAACCTGGCTCTTGAAAAATGACTTGGTTCATAATTGTGCTAACCAAACGTTAATTTAATAATTTATGGCATAAATTACAATAACTGGATTCATGTTTATAAGATACCCTGTCTGGATTCAGGTAATACACATAATAAAGCCAAACAAACAATAAACCTGAAGACATTAGAAGCATGGCTAGCAAAATGTCAGCACATATTCACTCTTTTTACCTGACTGTCATTCATCCATAAACCATGTTAATGGTTCAACAAGCATAAGAACTTAGATATACAACTTAGAAGTGAAATGTTCAGCAATACCCTCAAAAGAAAAATAGTTGGTGAAGATGTTGAACTTGAAGAGATAGCTAAATTAACTTTTTTGCTTAAATAAAAAAAATATCTGGAATATTTAGAAACTGCTTGTACACTTGACATAAAATTTTAAAAATGCAATTATAATTTTGCAATTTCAATGATTAGCAAAAAAACAGGATAATAGAAAAGAGTGATCTTTCTGTTGAAAATTAATCAGAGTATGAAATAACACTGTAATTTTAGTTATATTTGCTGTAAAGGAAATCAGAAGCATCTTTCTGCGCTTTTCTTTTGATTACTTTGTGTTAGTTTTTATGTTCTTTGTAAAACTTTTAATTAAAAATATATGTAAATGAGAATCTTTACTAGAAGGCATAAACTTTCCTTAACTGTAGCTCACTTCCTCAGATATATATATATATATATATAATTAAATTAAATGGGCACACATTTGATAATGGGACTCAGAAAAAAAGACAAAGTAATATTATAACACTAACCTCCCAGGGCACTTGATTCCAAGGTGGTTCTTTTGGAACGATAAGATTTCATTGTACTATACTGCTGAACTCCCATCAAAAAGTTTCAGGTTATAAAAGACATACAGTACTAATGATTTTTTCAAGACATATTATAACCACATATTATCAATTCGACAATGTAATCTATAATCACATGTAATCTGCATCTGCATAACCTTTCTCCCTCCCCCCCCATTTTTATCCCAGTCAAATCCTATATCAGTTCCACAACCATACATCCGATGAAATAAGCTATAATGCACAAAGGTGTATGCTTTTTGTTGTATATAAAAAAAATGTTGATCTGAAAATGTGCTAACAGACTCCTCCTGATTAGTGCTTGCATCTTTTAATTCTTTTTTGGAGGTCCCAGAAGGAAGGAAATTTGCTTTATGTTTCCTCTCACTTGGCTGACAGAGCGTTCATTGCTAGCTTTGTGTCACCGATGGAGATGATTTAGTATAAACATTAATTGTACAAACTAAATTACCTTTAGGGACTTTCTGGATCTTAATGGCTGATGGAGTAAACAAAATGCATACTTGTGGGAACTTCAATGAACCTTTCAGCACAGATCTTTTTTTTTTTAATGCACCTTTTAAAAACATTTCCTGCTGATCAATACTGGAGGAGAAGGAACGATTATGAAATGAGTAGTAGCAGCATTTCTGAAATTGCAGTGGGGGCGGGATTTCCTTCTGTATATGTATACTTGTACAAATAGTTGAGATACAGATTTCATGTATTTCATACTGGCTCAACTGAAGAGTCACATCTGCTTATTATTATGTTTTTAAAAAGGAAGGATCAATGTACAACCTTCCTTAAAATACTGTTAAATCCATTACAGATTTCCAATATACTCAAAAACATATCTGAGATTACTTTTGTTCATGTAAGTTCTGAATTAGAAAAGGAGTTAGATTCAAAGTTTATTAGCTTTTACAAAGTGAAAGATTCAAAACAGCAAATATTTGAAATATTTTTAATTTCATGGGAATGAAATTTGCAAAAACATTGAAGAAATTCAGCTGCTGCTTTGGGGGAAGAAATATGGGAAGCCCTTGGACTTATTGCTTATACTTTGTGTGTTTGTTTTCAGCAAAAACACATCATTTCCCTCACTCTTGCAGTCTTGCCTTGTTTCAGATCTCTTCACTCATCTAGTTGGTAAGATAAAAATAAATTAAGATGGCTGATATGGCAGGCAAATTAAGGTTTTTAGGAAAGAACTCTAGGCATAGCTTAAAATATAATGCTTGTGAGCTTAGTAAATTATTTATTTATTAATCAGTTTATATAGTGGCTCATCCCACCCAAAGCAACTCTAGATATTATGTTTTGAAAGTCAAAAAAGTCCTGGAATTCTGTCTCCAGAGGTTTGGTTTTTTTCCCCAAATGAATTATTGACATTTCCTTGGTTGTATTTGATATATATTTATAAGGGATTCAGTGTTATTGTCATGTGTACAGTATTTGATTTCACTATCTTTGATTTGATATCACAAAGATTCTAACCCAATACAATTAACCCCTACATGGGACATAAATAATGCTTTGATACTAGTTATAGTAGTTACAATATCTTTGTTGGTAGTAACATTCATTATTTTCTTTTTTCTTGTCTTCTAGATACAATCTAGCACTGGTAGTCCTTGACTTACAACCACAATTGAGCCCAAAATTTCTGTTGTGAATTGAGACAGTTAAATGAATTTTGCCCCATTTTACAACCTTTCTTGCAATAGTTGTAAAGTGAATGACTGCAGTTAAGTTAGTAACATGGTTAAGTGAATCTGGCTTCCTCATTGATATTGCTTGTCAGAAGGTTGCAAAAGATGATGATATTACCTCAGTCACAGCAGCAGTCATAAATATGAGTCAGTTGCCAAGTATCTGAATTTTGATCACGTGACTATAGGGATGGTGCAATGTGTGTAAATGTGAAAAACAGTCATAAGTCATTTTTTTTCAGTGTCATCATAAGTTCAAGCAATCACAAAACAAACTGTTGTGAGGACTATCTTTTCCACTCAATGACAGTATTAAAGAGTGAAATAAGTAAGCGATGCCAAATTGTGTTGCTCTGTTCTGCTTGCAATCTCATTGGGTGCCATTTTACTGAGAATTTAATCCTGGGTTATAATAACAATCCTGAATGGGATTGAACTAATTTTCTGAGGCACAGTTGAGAAACTGCTTGACTTGATCTGGCTAATTAGCATGCATTAGTTTTAGAAAAATAAGGAAGCTGTCAATAACTCTGTAAAGAGGAACCTGATGCTTGTTTCAAATGAGCTTTGTTTCTGACGAAGCCTATCAAACTTGTATGCATGTGAGGACAGAAACTCCTCACATTGACCATTTGGTGGTACATGCAAAAGTAAAGGTCAGCAACTTGGAAAATTAATAATACAGTTCATGTTGACATTTCAGAAGGATTGCTGGTTGGGGTGTGGTACACTCCAGAGTGTTTTTTATAGTGGATGTGTACTCTTTTTATTTCATGCTTTCAACGCAAAAGGAAAGTATCGCCAATTTTTTTTTCCCAGCACAATCTCTCTTTTGTCTCCAAAGCTTAAAAAAATATTAAAACAAATTTTGCAGTTTCTTCTTATTAAATGAGACTGATGTGGAATCAACAGAACTTTTAATGTTGGGAGTTATGGCTGCCCCATAAGGCTACAAATGGCTTAGAAACAGTCCCCCCAAATACAGAGGGCTTTAAAAGTAAACAGATAAGTTCCACTTCATTCTCAACATTGCCAGCAGTGCCTGCAGTGAAAACGTAACACAATCATGAAGCTACTTCTCTCCGAGCATTGCCTCTATATCTCCAGCAGCATGCCACTCACATAAGACTTTAAACTAAGGGACAGATTTCCATAATGTTTCTTTTTAAGCAAGGCTCTCTAAATTGCTTTGCTTATATTGAGAGGAGGCTAGTGCCCCTTTCGTGTGTGAGGGCATGCTCTCTCCCAAAGATGTCACAAGGGTTTGGGAGATAACAATTGGTAGCTATTGAGCCGGCCAGCTCCTGCTCCAAAATAAGAATTCCAAATATAGCTTTACAGCATTTCTTCTTGAAATGCATATAGATGGATTTGCACTTGTGGGGACTTACACCTTTTCTGGCTTCTGAGCCATCCATTTCCCTTTTTAGCCAGAACACCACAATGTCCTGCCACCATCCCACCTACTGTTTCTTTCCCCTTGCTTTGAAGGACAGCTTAGGTGTTTTCCTGCCTGGTGGCTTAGTTGTTCTTTTTCTTTTGTTGAAGCCTTCTGCATCCTGGTGCCTTCTAGATGAGTTGGATATCAGTGCTTAAAGTCTCAGAAGCTAGCATGCCCAATTTGGGATTATAGGAGTTAAAAGGCAATTCATCGGAAAGGTCCCAAGTTGAGGAATACTGCTTCGGAGATTCATGCTTTTCTTTATGCCTTGCACACTCTCAGCAAAGCTATACTAGGTGCTCTTGTTTTTTTCTTAGTGGTTATCCCATCTGGTTGCACACTTGGCTTGCTTTTGCACAATGCTCGCCTAGTTCTTACAGCAATGCATGTAGGGTTTTGTTTGTTATATAGCTTGTCATAAAGCCTGATGCTTATTTGGACTGATTGGTCAAACATCTTCTAAGCCAAAGGCAGGACTGCAATGTGGGTCTTCCTACTCCTAGTCCAGCACACTACACTGGCTCTCTAGAATTATCCATATAAATATGTTAGTGCTGCTATACTTTGAATAGTGCTGCTATACTTTGAATATAGTGCTGCTATACTTTGAATAGTGATGCTATACTTTGAAATGTTATGAACTCATACCACAGAATTAAACGACCATAAAGATATCTGATTGTATCATAGATTAAGAATGTAGAGATCGTATTTGTTCCTTGCCTACTTCTCACCTACTGAAGCTGAATAGCAAATGGACCTACCACACATGTCATACCTAAGCTTAGTCTAGTCATTTGACAAATCTCCACATTTCCTTAAGAGTGAAAAACACAACAGTACTAAATTATATCACCATCTTTTCATGATTATCCAGATTGGTTGCCTTAAAAACAGCTGCTTCATTCTACCTCATGTTAGGACCAGCCATATGTAGTCCTATAGCAACTGTTGCACTGTCTTTTTAAAAAATATACCAATTCATGGCCATATGGTTGATCTTATGTGGACATTCCTAATCAGATGCAGATGATTCACTTCCTCCTAGCTCTTAAATTTCTAGGGAACTTGAGATCCTGCTTGAACAACCTGCCTCCTTCCCTTCCCTGTAGCATTATTTGACATGTACCTGAGACACAACACTTTTTAGGATTCATGTTTGGATGCCATACTGATTACTATAATCATTGGCTGTGCCTGGTTGTTGTTTGGATGCTGCAGAGAAACATATGCATGTGCACCCAAACACTGGATTAATGGTAGAATATGGGATGGTGTTCTGTTTTCTTGTTTTACTGGAATTTCTTCTATCAGACTTGAGCTAGAGTTACAGAAATGTTCTTGCACACAAGGGCAGTTCCTGTATCACAACTGTGAGGCTGGCCAGTTTTGCACACTTTTTTTTAAAATAAAGTTTTATTTATACATACAAAATACAAGTAAAACATCTTTTTTGAAAATAGCATCGTCCCGGGTTGAACTTTATACAGACACAAACTCAATTTCATGCTCATTTTTGTGTTCTATTCCATATCTTATACTAT
>BHFT01001898.1:3766-24505 GCA_004320025.1 Laticauda laticaudata | reverse complement strand
TATTTTTCACATAGAGAACATTTGATGGAATTTTCATTAACCTTTAGAGTTACAGAGCATATAAAGCAAGTGTAGGAATGTTGTGGTTCATTGGTGGGGATTTTTTTTTTTTAGCCTGTGGTTTGATATTGGATTTTTTTACTGGGATGGTGAGTTTGTTGAGATAGTACGTTGATGTCCCAAAGGTCCCTTCAGCAGTCCTTACAGAGGTCAAAGACAGAACCCTCTATATTTTTTTTACCAATTACTTTTGCACAATCTTATGCAATTGCTAAATAACCTGTACTCGAAGCAGTACCTCAGAAGTGATACCTCTCTCTAACCAAGCTATTCTTCCATGTGCCACATCAGCTCCTTACTTTTTCTTTCTATTCAATACATTTTTTGAACTGGATTTTTTTATTTTATCTTTTGTAACCTTTTGTGATTTGTGCTACATCCTTCATGGTGAAATCATCATCTGGTCTCCTGCTAAGAGTTTTCCCCCAGCAATTCTGAATTTCATTCTTTTTCAATGAGATGCTGCAAAATTTCACATCAGCTTTGAATGTAAATCTCCTCCCAATACTCATTAATCATCTCAAATTAGGTTTTGACTGACTGTTATCTTATAAAGTGGCTGGAATGATTTCAAAGTCTGTTAATATAAAAACCATCCCATTTTTATTAGTTTTTCATCAGCCTGAGAATCTTAATATTTGTTTCCTTATTTTTCCAGCAAACATTCCAAAATGTTTATAATGTTTTATAATTTAAAAAGTTTTAATCATAAATCATTCTGATTTTAATGTTTAATTTTATTGACAATATTGTACACTGAAGGAGATGGACAGTTAAAAAATAAAGCATAAATAAATAAATACAAGTCCAAGGGTTACTAAGACTTTTGATGGATCCTGCCTGGCATTCTCTTTCATTGAAATTTTTCCAACGTGTCCTTTAATATCAACTGGCAAATAAACAATGATGGGATAGAAAAAGGGACAAAAATTCAGCTTTTGCCCAACATAGAATG
This sequence comes from Laticauda laticaudata, assembly GCA_004320025.1. Taxonomy (NCBI): domain Eukaryota; kingdom Metazoa; phylum Chordata; class Lepidosauria; order Squamata; family Elapidae; genus Laticauda; species Laticauda laticaudata. The sequence goes on along the minus strand of BHFT01001898.1, from coordinate 23,490 downwards.
TCCCCTCACTTCTCTCTTTTTGGAGGGAACAGGAGAGGACAGAACACTGTTCCATTATTTGAGGAGCTGCCACAAAGAAGAGGGGTCAACTTATTTTTCAAAGTACCAGAAGGTAAGACCAGAAGCAATGGATGGAAACTAATGAAGGAGAGAAGCAACCTAAGGAAAAATCTTCTGATAATGAGAACAGTTAATCAGTGGAAAGGCTTGCCTCCAGAAATGGTGGATGCTCTATCACTGGAGGCTTTTAAGAAGACACTGGACAGCCATTTGTCTGCAATTGTTAAGGTCTCCTACTTGAGCAGGGAATTGGATTAGAAGACCTCCAAGATCTCTTCCAACTCTGTTATTCTGTTGTTCTGATTCTTTGGCACACCTTCATTCACATTTTTTTTTCTCAGAGGTGCACTTAAGTTCATGGCTAAGTTCACCCCTTCAGCTGTGGAACACATTTAACTTGGACACATGGAGCTAGACCAAAACCCTTGGTAAACTAGCAGCGTACTGTAAAACCAAACTTGGTGGGGTTTAATTCTTGCAGATCTTTTGAGGCTGCATTTCTTGGAGTGACCTAATATGTCTTCTGCTCAATCTGGTGACTTCTAATTCCACAGGTTAGCACTACACTCTGTGTTGATTTTTCAGGCAATTGCTGGCTCCTTTCTCTTTGTGGCAATATCCCATCTGAGCTTATATTGAGTAGCAAGGTGCTTCAGGTTGATCGATTCTGTGATTAATGACCGCTCATTCTTTCCCCAATTTTCCTGACTTTTTAAAAAAGGATCATTCATGCCTAAAAACAAGCTGCCTCCTTGCTGGCCTTTGATCTCCAGCTGTTTTCAATGTGCTCCGCAATGACTTCATCAGGTTATAAAAAACATTCTGCTCCCAGAGACAAAAGCATCACATGTCATCTTGGTTAGGAGAAGTGTGGGATGTGTGTGTGTGTGTGTGTGTGTGTGATGGGGATGGATTAAGCTTTGACATAAAAGAACTGTGACAAATGCTATAGGGAAAAGCAGTAGGTGGGAAAACCGGAGGAATAATGTTGGGATACTTAGTATATTTCTTTAGCATATTCTTCCATCTAAGGGCCAGACAGGATCTCTTTCCATACTGCAGCAACTTCCCTTGGTTGAGAGGCAAACTGGCCCAAACTCCACAAGGGAGCTCTCCAGCCCCAGTCCAGCATCTTCATTACAATATAAAACATAGAATAATAGCATTGGATGGGATCTTGGAGACCTTCTAGTCTAACCCCTTTCCCATGGGAGGAGATCCTATACCATTCCAGACAAATGGCTGCCCAATTTCTTCTTGAAAAATCCAGTGATGGACACCCACTTCTGGAGGTGAGCCATTCCACTGATTAATTGTTGCCACTATCAGGACTTTCTCCTTAGTTCTAGGCTGGGTCTCTCTTTAATGAGCTTCTGTCCATTACTTCTTGTCTTGCCCTACTGACTTTTTTGGCAGCTGATGCAGGCTTAAGCTAGCTCATACTTAAGTGATGGTAGTCATTAGGATCATTGCATCAGTGTAACACAGGACTCACTCTGAGGATTATTTCTGTCATGCAGTACATTAAATGGAATGCTAAGGAACAAATATTTTTTCTATTGTATTAATTTCATTAAAATAATTGTAGGGTGGAAGGGTGAGATAATCAAACAGGAAATTGTAATTAACTGCAGTAGAAGATATTTTTACCATTACATTTATTAATTAAAATTATGTAGCTGGCTAACTCACGCACAGGGACTACTACATCTTGTTATTTACTTATCATATTCTCAATGAGAAACCCAGAAATATTAAGATTTAATAACTGAATCCAAGGATCCATAAATATTTGATCAAATTATTTTGGTTTCCATATTTCATTGCACATCCTTTTAATTTAAAAAAATAAAATTGTTAGGTCATCAGCAATTCTGGGTAGCTTACATAGATTAAATATTGGTTTTCATTCAATGCATTTTATTTATTTTTATGGTTTTGTAGCTGAGCAACTTATACACAATTTCTACAGGGAAACTAGAAGCTCTTTATTGGTGTTTAAGTGATTCCTTAGGTAAATTCTATGTCTGATGCTTCCTGTTAGATAAAAATGTTCAAACATAAGTTGTGAAATTTGTACTACAATTATTTAAAACAATGCCTTGTTTACTGAAATTCTAGATGCTAAGGGAGATAAAAGCAAACAATAGTATCATTGTTTTTATCTCTCCGCCTTAACACTCCAACGATATGTTTTTTGATAGTCTGCACATATTACAGTATAATGTCACTTCTCTTTTTAATGTATTACAGTATGTACAATTAGTATATAAATAGATTAATATCACATGATCTATGTAATGTCCAATCATCCATGTAGAATTTTAATCCACATTTAAAATACACATTGAAACCGTTTTTCAGTGTGGATTTCATTATTATTGTTTTTATTTCTTTGCCAAAACTTCCAGTTTTTATAGTATTTTTAAATTATAGTTGAAAAGTTAAAAATACAGATTAAAAATAAAAAAATAGAAAAGAAAAAAAGAATATAGTAAAGAAAAAAAATACTACAATTCATCACAATTATAAATCTTCTCTTAGAATAAAATAAGGAAACATTGGACTCTATCCAAAAAGATGCAGTTCAGTAGTGAGAAGGGAAGGTCCTGCACTTGGGCAGGAATAACCAAATGCCCAGATAGGTCAGCCTCATTGATGCTTGCTTGCTATCGGCTGACAAAGTAATGTGGAGTTTGGCATTTGGGTGGGGAAGTGGGAAGAGAAGATGGCCTGTATGTGGACGAAAAGGGACGGATGCTCTCATGATGATCTACTGCACAGCTGAATGGACTTGTTTATACCCAGTCAAGGTCAACTGTCTTGGCATACCAGATGGGCGAAAAACAACTGAGGATGTGCCTCACATGACACCATATGAAATGGGGATTGGTTATCCAGTGTAGGTCCCTGTGGGGAGGGATTTGGGAAAATGTTCATTATGGAACTCATGCGCCTTTTGCTTCAGATCTTGCTTTTCTTTCATTGCTATCATTTCAAACTTAGTAAAAGTACTTCTTCTCTACAAAAATGGAGTTGAGGGTTTTCTTTCTTGGGTTTTGAACAGAGGCACATCTGACATTAAGCAAGATCTGCTTTATCAGGCAACCTGGAGATAAATTCTACTGTGGGGGCTGAGCAAAGAATGGTATTGTTCCATATTAACATACTCCTAATAGGCTATTCCTATTGGACAAGAATACCTGACGCTGATTGGCTACTTTACTCAACGCTGATTGGCCAATAATAGCAAGCCTATGATTGGCCAATTCAAGCGGTGGGAAAAACAAGTAGCCATCATTGGTCACTAGCCGCGAGCAGCTTCTCTATAAAAAGAGCTGCCGCGGGTCCTGGCTAAGACGGACTTTCTGCACTAAATAAAAGAGCTGAAGTTACGCTGGTCTCCGAGTCTCCTTCTTCCACGAACTGAACAGGTATTACAGGAAGTGACGAAATGAACCTATAATTCGTCCTGAAAAGCCTTGCAGAGGCTTTTTCCAAGCTTCTGAGAGGTCAAAAAAGGCCTCAAACCAGCTGAAAAATCAGCTGTGAGGCGCACGCATGCGCAGTGAGGTAAGTTTGCTTGAGGCTCGTGTGCCAGGACAAATGGCTCTGCATGCCACTTGTGTGCCACTTTGCCATCACAGGTACATATAATTAAAATGTATGTAAAGTATATGTATACCGATACCGAAAAGTTGCAAAGAATGAAAATGGTGTAAAAAATGAGGAAACTTGCTTAATAAAAATAATATTTAATAAATAAATAAATAAAAAGTATATTGCAATACTGTACTCTAATCACTGCGACAACTCCAAGACTGGCCAGACTGCAAAATGGCATCATCTCTAGCATATTATAGAAAACATTGCCTTTAGTGCAGTGAATGATGGAGGTCTGGTCTGCTCAGAAGAAATGGCTTTCTTGGCTTTCCTGCTCAGTGAAAAGCAACACTCAGTACATTAATTGTTCAACCCACTGCTGAGTCCTCTCATTGTTTCTGGGATGAGAGCCAGCTCAAATTATGAAATTCTAAAAAGAGATTTTTCTTTTAAAGGACAGAAATGCATTTAATTCAATATCTTATTTCTCTTCTTTTGTACAGGGAGACCTGAAAGCCAGAAAATCAGAAGCACTCCAGTGTGCAGCAGGACTTAAAATGCAAAGGAGTAATTACTGCTTATTAAGGAAAAGGGCTGATTATGTGAATCTGGAACAGCCAGACTGTTCTGAAGGACTACCCACAAGGGCTTTGAATCCAAGTGCCCAATTTTCTAGACCAGCTTTCTCATGTCCTTCTGCAGAACTTTCTGACTCGGGGCCTTCCTTGGATCTGTGATTTTGGTTCACACAACTTCATTTTATATCTTCTGTCCTGAAAATGCTTTGTGTTCTGAGATCAGAAAAACAGTGAACACAAGTAAGTCAGAAGCAAAAGTACAACAATACAAAGAACTGATAAAGCTATGCTGGAAGAAATATCCTTCTGGGTTCAGTTCCAAGTGGATTCATGGAAGTTGCTTGGAAAGAAGCTTTATTGATGAACAGGATGACATGCCTTGAAGATCTTGGGTGAAAAAAAAAGGGAAGAGATGCTGAGAGTCCCTGAGTTTTATGCCCTCTTTAGGCTTTGAACTTCCTGGGGTGTAGGAAGAGTATCCTGATTGGTTACTGTCAGAGGTCATAGCTAGCTCTGTAGGTTTCCTGTGTGCTACATTTGGTTGAATCTTGCTGGATGGTGCAATGAAGGCAATTAAATGGCTCTGTCTGAAGGAGGTAGATCTTTGTTATGTAGAACAGACTGCCCCAAGCCTTAATGGCCCATTAACAAAGGCAGGGAGGGCTAAGTTTCTGCCTCCTTTTTGGGGGAAATATTCTACCCTTTTAATATTCCCTAAAATATTTCATTTTCTAGGCAATGGGTGGGTTTTAACTTCCTACAATCCCCCCTCTTTTTTTAGCCAAAACTTTTTTTCTGGCAAAAAAATAAAAATTAATCTGATCAGGGAGATTTTTTAAAAAATATATATTTTTTTATTTTATTTTTAATACAAACAATTCATCATTCATTGAACAGTGTGTCATCTGGGTACAAATACCTTGTGCAATAACAAAGTTTCCAGCCACAATCATTTACTTTAGCATTAATTGTCTAGTCTTAGGTTACTACTAATATACATAGTATATCTAATTATTATAGCAATCCTTATCTTGATTTATTTACTTCTATTAACATATTTCCTATATTTCATTAATCTTCTTTTATTTTTAACTTTCATCTTTATTCTCTAATCACTGATAAAATGATTCTCATATCATGTAATATTCTGTTTGTTCCTTCTCTTTAATTGCAAGTGTTAACCTATTTGTTTCTGCACATTCTGATATTTTCCTGATCACACTCTCATCAGTAGGAATCTCTTTACTTTTCCAGTTATATTTCCAATGTATTGCAAATACAATTCTAACTGCAGTTAATACATGAATAATCAAATATATATTCTCTTTACTGATCAGGGAGACTAGATGGGTGCTTTTAATTTTTCTGATGCAAAGGTAAAGGCATTGATAAGAGGCAGCAGAAAAAGATTCTTTCAGTTCCTTTCAGCTTCCAAAAGGAGAGCTTTCAACCATGAAGGTCTGGCAACCAGTGGGAAAGTTCTGGAAAGAAATTTACAGTATCCCATTTTCTATGTCAATTATTTTCAGAGGTTTGATGCACTTTCTGTGAGCTTACAGTCAGGTTTCAAGCTAGCACAAGTTTCAAAATTCTCTACAGCCATGGTTTTCCTTTAAATTACTGCAGGCTGACATTTCAAGGTTTGTTTCTTAAATCTGCCTTAGCACTTACTTTTGTGGGGCCAAATTGAAGTTAGCCATTGTGCAATCCAGGCTATTTAGTATTTTTTAAAATTACACACCATGAGCCCTGAGACACCTACACGTGAGATTATCAGTGCAACATATTTTGCTTTACTGGGCAGCAGCATCTGTGAGTCACAGTCAGAGTTTGGAGTTTGGAGATCTCTTTTCTGCTATCTCTTCAAATGAGGGAATTGCCTGAGGACAATGCCCCTCCCCCATGGAATTAGGAGAAAGATATGACTGCTTGGGCCTTGGTGGCACAGAGCAAGAATCAACCTAGGAGGAGCTTTGTGTGGAGGTAGGTGAAAGGGATAACCTCTGTCTAATTCTGAATGGTGTGTATCTCTCTATGTGTGCATGTGTATGCAGCAATACAATTAGACAATACAAACATGCTGGACCAATTTACCTGCCACCAAACAGAAGTCCAAGGTGTTCAGAACTTGCTGTGGCAACCACTCTCAAATACAATCCCCCAGAGTCCATTTAACTGAATATAACATAAATGAAACAAGGAAGAAAACTTCACAATGAATTTCCACCCTCCTCCATTATCTTTCTAGCTGTCTTCTGGGGATTGAATAGTGTCTTCTAGTCTTTTACTGGCCCATCTCAGGGTCCTTTCTTTCATGTCTGCTGGGTGGCATTAGGCTTGGCTTGATGGTAAGGGTGGTCAGTCAGGCTTAGGAAGGTCTGCTCCACTCTGGTTGCTGTGATGACTTTTAGTGCAGGCTGGATCCAAACCCAGTTACTGGCTCCAATGGATGGAATGTCTCCTCTGGGGGAAGCATCTGTTTCCACATGTTGCAAGGCTGAAAGACATAAGAACAAGGTCCCATCCCCCCTTCATGGGTAATCCTCCCAGGAAAGGCATTGTTTGCAAGATAAGAGATGGGTGATGGTGTAGTGGGAGGGGAAGATAGCTTGCAGGAAGAATTTGAGAAAGCAACAACAACACATAAGTATTGCAGTTACTAAACAGATAGACTGTTGTAGTATTGACAGGTTGGGCCATGAGCAAAGTTTGTTATGATTAGTACTGCTTTTTCTGAGTGAGTTTATTGTGTAGATGAATTTGCATTTGCTGGTTTCACTCTTGCAAATGATTCTGCAGAAGTGTGGGGTCACCGAGCTGTCATTGTTCTTGAACTCTGGGCCATCTCAGGTAATGTTGATGATTTCATCAGGAGTGATGATTAATGTTTGAAGCTTGCTAATGATATTGCGGAACTTTGTGATGTCGTCTGATTCATTGGTGTCCTCAAGCCCAAATAAGATGGCATTGGAATGCTTCTATTCACGTTCAATCACATCTTTTATGAGGATGGAGATGTTATTTGCAGGGTTGTTGTCTTTGATGAGGTTGAAGTTGTTACTCGCAGGATTGGTGGTTTTCTGTGGTTGTGATTATTGAGTTGGGATAATAATTTGGGTTGGAACATCACTTTTCTGAGTTCTATACTTTTTTTGAGAGATGCTAATCTCACTTCAAATCTTTCCCTTGTGCATACCCATTTATATGTAGAAAATTTGAACAGAAGACTGCTAAGAACAGCCTGGTCATCTTCTACAATAGTGTAATACATTTGTTCATCAACAAAACTGGGAACTCGGACTCCACTGGAGGAGAATGAGTGAGTCTAACAATGACCCCCCTGGTAAATTGACATGTAATCCCTGGGACCATCCTGGAGGAACAAAGGATGCCTTTGTCAGGACCCATGTTGGCCCTTTTGGACTCGGGGTGCATCAGATGTGTAATTAGTTCTGAGATGGTAGAGAAATTAGGACTGAAACTGAGGAGACTGAGGGTACCCATAGCCTTCTGCCAACTGGATAGGTAAGTGCAGTGGTGGGATTCAATTTTTTTTACTACCGGTTCTGTGGGTGTGGCTTGGTGGGAGGGGAAGGATACTGTAAAATCTCCAGTCAGAGGTGGGATTTGCTGGTTGTTTGAACTACTCAAAATTTCTGCTACTGGTTCTCCAGAACTGGTCAGAACCTGCTGAATACCACCTCTGGGTCAGTAGCGGGTGGAGAGGGGGCAGCTCATTTTATAACCAAGCCTGTGGAAGCGAGGATGGGGAGCCACAAAAAGGCTTTTGTTGTAGCACCGGGAATGGAGAGGCCCCTCTTGCTTGGATTAATCTGGTTCCACAAATTGTTGTGGAACTGTTGTGAATTGGAGGAGGTGGCTCCTAAGAGCCCAGTCTCAGCCAGTAGATAGAGGGGGCGAGAAATCTCCACAAGTGTCAAAAGAACAGGGTTACAAGGGAATTAGGGGCAGCAGTGCAGGAGCAAATAGAAGGAGAAGAGAATAGTGGGACTTAAGGGAGGCATTCAGTGAGTGGGGCTCTAATGTGCGCCTGCTCCATTGCCCTATAGAATGCAGAATAGAAATCCTCCCTGGGGCAAAACTCCCCAAGCCTAAAATCTACTCAATGACCCTATGTGAGTTAGATGAGCTGCATGCCTTTATTGACAAGAATTTGAAGCTGGATGTTGACTGGACTCTCAGTGCTTGACCCTGGCAGGAGGGATTTGGGGTGACTTTCAGTGTATAACTTTCATGCATTTTGAATCATATCTTGCCATGCTTTCACTGCTATCTCTTCAACCTTAGTTAAAGTACCTCTTCTCTAATCCAATGAAGTTGAGGTTTTTCTTTCTTGAGATTTGAACAGAGGCAGGACTGACACATGCTTTTTCAAGAGGCAGCTGGACTTTCTGGTTGTTGTTTTTTGAATACATTTCATATTCTTCAATCCTTACAGTATTCTTCCATCAGTACATTCTAGTCATGAGTTTCATTCCACCAACTTTCAGTAATGGCAACTATATCAATCTTCATTGATTACTTCATTACTTCAAGTTTGTTACCTAAACTTTGAGCATTTGTGTATAGGCATTTTAAGACATTTGTGCATCTTGGGTATACTTCTTAAATTTTGAGGTATATTTGTTATATCTCCTATTTTGTAAATGGATTTTCCATTCTTTCCATCACTCTCAGCTTTATTGTGTTTTTTCTTTTCTTCTTCTTCTTCTTCTTCTTCTTCTTCTTCTTCTTCTTCTTCTTCTTCTTCTTCTTCTTCTTCTTCTTCTTCTTCTTCTTCTTCTTCTTCTTCTTCTTCTTCTTCTTCTTCCCCTTTATTCCCTATCTCCTTATATGATTGGTTATCTAGTGGTTTTTGCTTGGAATTAGGTTCTATAGTCATGAAGATTGCCCACTCTCCCCTCAATTTTAGTTTAAAGCCCTTCTGATCAGATGAGCCAGTCATTTTCCAAATAGATTCTTTCCAGTTCTTGTGAGGTCCACTTCATCCCTTGCCTGCAGCCCTTCATGTAGGTAAAGCAGACCAAAGTTCTCCTGACAAAACCAATTTTTAAGCCAGTGGTTCGTTTCTAAACTCCCTTGCTCCCTCATTGGAATTTGGCTTTTTGTTGGAAGTATAAATGAAAACACTACTTGTGCTCCTAATTTTCTTTCCCCGTTGTTTGTAATCTCTTGTTATTGTTTTTACATTCATTGTTGTGTTATTGGTCCACAAAGGTAGAAGAAGGAAGGAGTTCACCAGTGGTGGAATTCAATTTTTTTTTTTACTTCCAGTTCTGAGGATTTGATGGACATGGTAGGGGAAGATATTGTAAAACCTCCAGTCAGAGGTGGTATTGGCCAGTTCTCTGAACTACTTGAAATTTTCGCTACCGGTTCTGCAGAACTGGTCAGAACCTTCTTAATGCCAACTCTAGAAGTAACCTGTGGGGTTGATTAATTTAGTAAGGTTCTCAATAACATCTTTGATTTTTGCTCCAGGGAAATGATAAAATCTCCCTAGATTGACTGTTTGGTCTGAACACTATAGTTTCTGTTTCCCAAAGAATTAAATTTTCTATCACCAATATTCATTTGCCTTTTTTTTCCTAGGGAAGTCTGAGATATTATTCTTCCTGTCAATGATGGGTTGATTCCCTTTACTGGATTCCCTTTACTGGATGTGTGCAGGTAGAGATCATTAGTTATGGATGCTTCAGTTTGATTTCCTGATTGCAGCAGTAGGCTGATTGTAGGCTGGACTTGGCAACCCAAGTTGCTCCATCTAATCCCGCTCTTGGTATCAGGGCTAGACAGTTGGAATGCAACTTTTTTACGTCTAGTTTTACAATTTGGGAGATAGTCCATACTAGAAGCCAAGACTGAACATTAACTTTATTATAAGGTTACATTAAAAGAATTTTGCAAGTCTGAAGAAACTCTTGCTGGTATCACTTTACTCTTGAAAACTATGGGAAGAGCCCTTCTGAGTATGCTATCTCCATTCTTCTCTCCAGGTTCAAATTTCATTCATTCAACCAATTGCCTTGGCTGTAGCTGTTGCCTCCTGTCTCCCAAGGCCATTCCCGTTGTACATGGTGTTCTGTATGCAAATAACCGGCTTCAAATAATGCATTCCCATTGGCTGCTAAGAACGATAAGGGATTGGTTCCTTTTGAACCAATCCCTGCAGCCGCGGGAAGGCGGCAAAATTAAACAACTGTCATTGGCTACAAGCCGGCCGGGCAAAAGATATAAAAAGACCGGCGCGGCTTGAGCCAATGTTCCTCTTTCTACATCCTGACTTAAATAAAGACTTTGCTGTTGGAACCCGGTCTACCTCGTGTTTTTCCGGACAAAACACATGGCTACTTCTGGTTGTGTTTCGATTGTTAGCATTTAAAAGTGACTTGGATAAATAGTTACCTTTCTTCTCTGAAGAGATCTCTAAATGCTTAAACTATTTTAAAACAATGTGTAAACCCAGTGGCAGAAAGAAGTGCAATTGTTAAGAGACTTCCATATAATTAATCCTTAAAATTGTGTTGGAAAAATTAAACACTGCAATTACCTTTTGCCAGCTGAAAACATGCATTTAGGTTCCTCCTGGTTTCACTACTACCAAGTGCTTATTAAAGAAGACAAAGAAAGCTGTAATGCTTATTGGTGCCATGGCTGTTTTTATAGCCTCAAAAGGTTTTGAAGTTTAGCACAAAAAAGAATAAAATGCTGATAGAGTAATAAAAAATAGGAACCATGCTAATTTTAGCCAAAATGATTTCACATTTGTGGAGAAGTAGTGGACTAAATATAAAACAAGTATTAAGGATAGAATATCCTCCATTTAAAAATGCACCCTGATGATCTCATCTTTTATTTTGCAATGTTGGTTTTAAATTGTCTCAACTGTAGCAATTCTAAATTTCACACAATAGTGGATTTTAATGTTTATTTTTCCTTAATTTGTTGCAAACTCATACTATTTAATTAGGCTACAAATAAATGATATCCTTCCTTCCTTCCATAGGCCCATGGAATAACTTGTTTCAGGAGTATTGAAACACACTGGTTATTTCACAAGTGTTTTTCTCTGACAATTGTCACAATTGTTCCTCCTGCCCCAAGCCTTCTCCTCACAGTCCCTGAGGTGGGGGGAGCAAACACTTCAGCCCAGGGCATCTGAGAGATGCTGGGCAGCTCTTTCCTTAGCAGGGCCAGCTCGAAGCTGAGGCCAAGTAGCCTCTTGCCTAGGGAGGACCATATTTGAGGGGATGGTGTTACACAGAGACCCAGCTCTCTGGAAAAGCTTTGATGCTGGGAAACATGGAAAGAAAAGAGAACAACTAGGTGGTAGAAGGGCTCTTTTATGGAGGGAGGGAAGCCATGGGAGAACTTGAAAGAAGAAGTTAGGGATAGGTCATTACAGAGAAAAGCTATATATGCTGTAACTAGGAGTCAAAAACAACTTGATGGCACTTAATCATTCGAAATTGAAAAGACTTCTAAAAAACACCATTAAAAAAAGCTAAAAGCAGTAATAGTGCATTCTGTGAGCCAACACACCTGCTCAGTGGTTAAATATAATTTCACAGTGTAAATAGAGCGAAAGTGTCCCTGAAAAGGAAACAAAAATGTCCAAGCAGGGCAGAAAATGGCACAAAATCTCAAAGGAAGAAATTCCAAAATTTCAAAACTGGAAGGTGAGCCTCCAGCACGGCTTGCCCTGAGCATAGCTAAGCCTCTGCAAAAGGTCCGGGAAGGGTGCAAAGAGCCTGGTGTATGTGTGTGCATGGGCTTCAGGAGAGATTAGCCAACGTCCTCATGCCAAGTCAGGAGGATACTGTGTGTGTGTGTGTGTGTGTGTGTGTGTGTGTTGTAACTCTTTTCTGCTGCCAGATGCACAGACTCCCCCCTTCCTTTCAGGACCACCCTATCCTTATCTACATGACTGCTTTCTCTTTTCTTCCCCCACCTTTTCAGGCTCTGTAAAGAGACAAGAGAGGTGACCTTTTGCTAGGAGTTTGGAGAAGTTGGCTGCAGCGGAGAACTAAATTGGACATGTGAGGCAAGGAAATTGTGGGAAGCAGCCAGCTCCTGCCTCTTTGCCCTCAGTGGGAAAGGAAGGGTGATGTGAGAGGGGAAGGGAAGACGCCTGCTGCTGTTATTAGCAAAGAGGCCATTCAAGCTCAATTAATGAGGCTGCATGGGAGGGACCACTGCCATCACCACTAGCAATTTGCTACACAGCAGCTGCTAAATTCAAAACTCTCAGAAGAAATTGGGTGTGTGTGTGTATGTGTGTGGAGATTGTAGTATCTATTAGGTGTGATGCCTGCTGGAAGCCTTTGTGTCCCTCCAGGAAAATCTCCCACAAAGAAAAGACACTCCTCTTTGTGTGTAGGAAGACTGATTCCATCCCGAAGAAAGCTGGCAGTTGACCTTTCAGAGGAAAACTGGACAGGGCTTCCTGCATTGCAAGGAAGGTGCTGGCAGAATTCTGGCTGAGAGCCAAGGTTCTTTTAATCTGGTTTGTTGGTTAGCTAGTACCAAAGATGCTTTTTGGGGAGGCAACTGGACTTCCTTGTTTTTTTCTTTGAAGATGTTTTGCTTCTCATCCAAGAAAGTTCCTCAGCTCTGACGGAATAGTATGGAATGGAAGAGCTGAAGAAGCTTCTTGGATGAGAAGTGAAACATTTTCAAAGAAAAAACAAGAAAGTCCAGTTGTCTCCCCAAAAATCATCTTTGGGACAACCAGGACCTGGATAACCAGGACCAGGAGATTTTGGAGCACTTCATGCTTTTTTCCTCAGATGAGCTTTATGGGGATGCTGACTTCATTTTCCAGCAGGACTTGGCACCTGCCCACACTGACAAAAGCACCAAAACCTGTGGTTCAATGAACCGTGGGATTACTGTGGCTTGACATTGGCCAGCAACCCGCCTGACCTGAACCTATGGCACATTGCCAAGAGAAAGATAAGAGAACACGAGACCGACAATACGAAGAGCTGATGGCCGCTATTGATGCAGCCTGGTCTCCCATTAACACCTCAGCATGTGCCCAATGGCTGATAGCTTCCATGCCATTGCAACATTGAGGCAAGTAATTGCTGCAAAAGGGTGCCAAACCAAGTACTAGAGTACATTAGGCATGCTTATACTTTTCAGAGGTCCGATTTGTTCTGCTGTACAATCCTTGTTTTATTGATTGCATTGTAATATTTCTAATTTCTGAGGTTGGGTTGGGATTTGGGGTTTTCATGACTGTAAGCCATAATCATCTCAATTATGACAATCAATGGCTTGAAGCTATCTGCTTTGCATGTAATGAGTATCTCATATATTAGTTTCTACCTTTTAAAAATTGCATTACTGAAATAAATGAACTTTGCACGATATTCAATATTTTTTTTGAGTTTCACCTGGTATCCATTTACATAATTCAGAACCATGCTATACCTGTTTATCTAATTTACTTGCTTGAACAAAATAAAACAAATAAATAAATTAAATAAAATTTGAAATGTTTGATCACATTAACCATAGGAATGCTTGCAAAATTTGTGAACTCTGAACAAATTATCATAAGTTCCACTTTTTTCTGTGGTTTGTTGTAAACTTTGGACCAGTCATTAATGAACTGGGCTTTGGTGGAGAAGGACTGTACCTCAGAAAGACAAAAATATCGGACAAAATCCAAGAAAAAATATTTAAAAAGAAAGATGATGATAGAAGAAGCCAGCATGCATGAGTTTGCTAAAAATGTAGTGATGCCAGCACATTTTTTATTGTTCTTTTTGACAAAGTGGACTAGCTTACTGGATGATAAATCTGTGGGTGTAATGAACATATACCGGGTACATTTCATAACAATATTTGATAAAGTGAAAGCTTCCTTGCTTCTTGGACAAATTTGGAATGATTGGGATTGAATAATTTCAACACACTAAAATGAAATGCACAGTTTTGTAAACAACCATCGAGTCAACCATTTCTCTTCTGTACTGGTGGGTCAGATTGGTACTTGGAACTGCTTGTCCTGATTCTGGTTGCCAACAACTCCAAGAAAGTTGCTGAGGACAACGAAAGATGCAGAGAAATGATGATGAGTTGCTAGAGTCTAAAATCCTATGAGGAACAGTTACACAAATTGGGTATGTGTTTTTCTAAAAGAAGAAAATGCTGAGACATGAATATAGTCTTCTCATGGGATTTGTTTTCTGAAATGTCTGAAGGTTAGGACAAGAACATGAGGGAAAGCTTCATAGGTAGAGAATCAAACTCTAATTAAGGGCCTGTCACATAGGCCGACAGATGCAAAACGTATGTAAAAAGGACACCAGCGGACGAGAAAATTTTCCATCCGTTGTTAGCCGCTCTCAAAAGTGCCCCAAATTTGCATAAGCAGAGCGGACAACAATGGAAAGGAACGGACGGGGAGAGGATGTAGCGAGGATTTAAAGCGGATGTTCACGGAAGCCTAGCAGATTGAAAGCGGATGAAAAGCAGATGGCACATCTGCAGGGCTACCGGGGGAGCCCAGCGAAGCGGACATGCGCAACGGAAGGAACAAGATGCAGAGCAGATGCCTAGCGGATGAAGCGGATGCATCACGGAAGCCTTAGCGGATGCTAGCGGATGCAAAGCATTCACTGTGCATGTGGGGAGATGCATTGCATCAGCCCCGCAGATATAAAAGGATGCAGCTCGCAAGCAGGTCACCATTCAGAGGAAAGACCTGCTGCAGACACAGCTCCAGCCAACAACCATGGGGAAGAAGAGGAAGCCCTGTGCCCATCTGCTGCCAGCCCTGGCAAGAAGGACAGGGCCACCATCCACCCCCTGGCCCTCCTCTGCTTCTGCTGGTGCTTCTGCTGATCGGGCTGACTCTTCTGGTGCTGGGGCTTCTGCTGGCGCTGCTCCTGGTGCTGGGCTTCTGCTGGTGCTTACTCTGCTGGCACTGCTCCTGGTGCTGGGTGCTTCTGCTGGTGCTTACTCTGCTGGTGCTGCTCCTGGTCCCTGCTGTGTCTCCTGGTCCTGCCTGGTCCTGCTGGTCCTGCTGGTGCCCTGGTCCTGGCTGGCGCTGCTGGTGCTTACTCTGCTGCTGCTGATCCTGGTCCTGCTGGTCCTGCTGGTCTTGCTGGTGCTTACTCTGCTGCTACTGATCCTGGTCCTTGCTGGTGCTGCTGGTCCTGCTGGTGCTGCTGGTCCTGCTGCTACGTTGTTGCTGCTGCTGCTGCTAGTGGTGGTGTGGTGGAAGCAGCCCTAGAACTCGAAGCCCTCTGATGAGGGCCCAGTTGGCCCTGCAGAGGGAGGAAGAGGCATACGCGAGAACAGGAGAGGAGGCAATATTCCATCGAAGAGGAACATGAGGATGAGGTGCTCGAATGGCTGAGGGAGAATGAGTACCTCTGGCAGAAGGAACCACAGGCTCTATCGAGACACAAAGAGGAAGCAGGCTGCTTGGAGAGAGAAGGCGGAGAGCCTGGGCTACACTTCGGAGGTCCTCCTTGGGTGGTGGAAGGCACATGCACACCTGGTACGGGAAGCTGCACCTCAAGAAATCTGGCCAGGCCAGGGTCAAGCTCATCCGACCAGGAGACCTACGTGATGGCCAAGTGCAGCTTCTTGGAGGGTGAGATCCGCATCGAGGAGCGCAGCCCCTCTCACAACTTCTCTCTCAAGGCAGCCCACAGAGAGCCAGTCCTCTTCTGGCCAAGAGTCAGCTCCTGTGTCCAGGCAGGTATCTGTGGAGCGTCCCACGACGGAGACTCCGCCGACAGCTGCACTTCTCTGTGGCGGAGCGCATGGAGGACCCCTTGACACAGTGTGAGTAAGAAGAGGGCACTTCCACCAGAGACCAACCCACATCACCCCCCAGCTCCACTCCACAGAAAGCAGGCAGAGACGCCAGACGGTCGGAGGGCAGAGCCACACTGTCCTGCTAGAGATCAGGGACAACCATCAAAAGCAGCTTAGATCTCCTCTCTCAGCTGGTAACACACCGACATACCATCCTCAAAAACCGCAAGCCTTCTCACCTACGTCAACCAGACCCTCATGGACATGTCCGAATCACAGTACCTAGGTGAATAAAGGACAGGATCACCGGTCTTCTGCACACCCGTCTAAGGCCCAGCTGACCTGCCTCCCACCAGTCCAGGTCTGGGCTCCTCCACCCCAGGGTACTGTCACAGACTTCCAAGGTTTCCACAGGCCTCACCTACCAAGGCCATGGCTATACCAGGAGTTCCAGCAGCACAGGCAGCCCTTCCCAGTCCGCCACAGGTTCATTGAATGCCACCGATGCCACGATGCCACGATACCATCGATGCCACCCACGCACAAATGCCACCTATGCCACAGATGCCACCAACACCCAGATGCCACCCGAATCCACAGATGCCACCCATGCCACAGATGCCACCCCACCACCAACAGATGCCACCACGCCACAGATGCCACCAGCGCCTCACCTCGCTCTGCTGCAGACAACAGACAGCCCCACATACACTCCTCCTTCCTCCACCCACAGCCAAGCCACGGCCTCAGAACATCTGTCATCGGTTCTGGGACTTGGACACCCCCATGTCCTGGAGGAAGGGGCTCCTCAACATGCACAGGACTTGAGCCACTCGTCTGAGAGCTTTCCTCCACACAGCCATGCCCTGTTGTCCCTCTCGGGGCAGGCACCCCAATGGCGCCTCAACGCAGCATCCAGCAGCAGCCACCTCCACAGCACCTGACCCTTCACCCCTGAGACTATGGGCATACCGTCAGAGTGACTGAGAAGAGTCCCAGAGACTGGGTTGTTACGCTGTTGACTTTATCTTTGCTTGGGACACTTTACTTGGTCATTTTGCTTTTCACAGTTTGTTATTAATAAAGTTTATCTTTGCTTCACACACTTTTCGTTCAGTTGCTTTTAGTTCAATAAAGTCTTGTGTGGAAACTTTTAGAATGGTTTAAGCCTTTGCATGCTTGTGAATGGTTAAGATGCAGTGGGATGGGCAGGGAGTACTTTGGATGGGTAATAGCTGTGGAATGGGTAATAGCTGTGGGATGGGCAGGGATAACCTGTGGGATGGGTAATAGCTGTGGGATGGGTTAAGATAGCGAGTGGGATGGGCAGGGAATACATGTGGGATGGGTAATAGCTGTTGGGATGGGTAGGATAGCAGTGGGATGGGCAGGGATACTCTATGTGAATGGGTAATAGCTGTGGGAATGGGTTAGGATACCTGTGGAACGGGATAATAGCTTGGGATAGATAAACCTCCAGTGCAAGCATAATGGGACTGATATAGCTCCACGCCTACCCAAGGTGCCGACACCTGATGGCCCTTTATTATCACATAACAATGAAATCATCCATCAAACACATTTCAACTATAAACACAACTCTTTATTAGAATGCCCCTGTTCATTGTAGGGCCACTTCACATACATTGGCACAATCTCATCAGTGTGATGAGACAGGCTGAAGGAAGCATCCATTAAGCATCTATCATCCTGTCTTGCCACTCCACTGGCTCAGCTGGGGAGTTGCACCAGTGTTTAGGAGGTTGCGCTGCTTCTTCAAACTTACGTGAAGTTTGTTGGGCCTTGCACAATCCCGAGTAGTCTATCAGGTTTCGCCCTTCCACCATTCATAGCTGCATGTCCCCATTGCCTGTGTTGGTGGTCCACGAGCCTGATTCTGCAACACTGGGTAGCGGGTGCGCAATGAGATTGTGCAGGATGCAGGCAAGCTTCCACGATGTTCCTCACGGTCTCTGGCGATGCTGCATGGTGGTGAGAAGTACCTGGAACCTGTTTGGCCAGGATGCCAAAGGCGTTTGTCCACCACCCGCCTTGCCCTGGACAGCCTGTAGTTTGAAGATCCTCTCTTCATGGGTGAGGTATCTGGAACTGTAGGGCTTCATGAGGTAGGTTCTGAGGGTGGACCCCTGATTTGGCTTGGAGCTTTGGCAGGCCACTGTGCTTCCTCATCTATGGCTCCAACAGTGTGGGGAAGTTCCACTTCTGATACCACTGCTCTACTAACTTTCTTCCAGCCTTCTTCACTGGTGGGCACTGGAAGGAGCTCCTCCAGTATTCTTTGATGATGGCCTGCACCACCTTCTCTGACCACAATGCTGATGGTGTTGTGTGGGCACCCTGCAGCCGTAACTGCATGCTCCTGTAGGTGGTCCTGAGGCCAGATGGCGCAGAGTGAGTGCCACCCTTGAGGCCAGGTCCAGGCTGGGGCAGAATTTGGTGCTCTGCTTGGTCAACCTGGGTGTTCACCGCTCCACAACTTCATCAAACATGGCTGGAGGCATCCTCATGAAGTTCTGGAATGCACGAGTGTCTTCGTTCCTCAGCTCCACCATCAGCTTGTTATACAATCCGTACTCGGCTCTTCTCTCGACTCATCTTCGGACCTAGACACTGTTGGACGCCTCCTTTTCTTCGCGTAGAACAGGTGAAACAGCCTGTAGATGGCTTCACACTGTTGTAGAACGATGGCGGCTACCAAAAGGAGTGTGTTGACGATCCAAAGGTGGAGATGACTGGATGCTTGTGGAAGAGCAAGAGCCAGATGAAGGCTGAAGGGGTCTGCACCGCAGGGCTGCTGGACTGAAAGTGAGATCCAGTCATGTTCTCCCCCTTTTTATAGGAAAATTATAGGTTTCCACTAGGTGTCCTTTTGCATCCTCTGGGCATCATCTAGACATTCTAAATATTCGAGATACGTCCCCTTATACGAACTTTTTTTCCGTTTTAATGCTTTTGTATGCGAGCTGCATCCGCTTTCATCCTTTCTCCGTCCGTGCTACTAATTGCTTGCATTGTACCATGGCAGCATGCTGGTTTCGCTTCGTTCCCTGTGTCCGTTTTTCCAAGTGGAGTTGGATGCGAATTGCGCGAGATGCACAGCAGATGCCTAGGCGATAATAGCGGACGCGTAAGGATGACTACGGATGTATAATGGATGTTCCCCCGTATGCGTAGTGGATGTAGAACGGATGCGTTTGATACATTTTCCGCTCAAAAGTAAAAAGTTTTGAGCAGCTCAAAACTTTTTGAGCAGATGAAATGTCAGTAGACGGATGCTGGACGGATAGAGAGTTTGAAAAACGGACGCAGTGAGTATAGAACGGATGCATCGTGTTAACCAACGGATGCCAAGTGTTTCTCTCCGTTTTACATCCTCTTTCCATCCTTTGGTGCTGTGTGACAGGGGCTTTAAGGAGGGATTTACTAACCATGAGGGCTATGTAGCAGTCAAACAACCTATATCTTGGAATCATGGATATTCCATCACATCATACCTCCCAAACAAGGGTTGAACACTTTTCATTGAGAGGAATTGCACCAAGACAAATTCCTTGTGTGTCCAATCACCCTTGGCCAATAAATTATTCTATTCTATTCTATTCTATTCTATTCTATTCTATTCTATTCTATTCTATTCTATTCTATTCTATTCTATTTTCT
>BHFT01001896.1:0-16603 GCA_004320025.1 Laticauda laticaudata | reverse complement strand
AAAAAAGGAAAAATAGCAATTTAGCAGGCAAGTTTGCCCAGTAAAGAATGAGTGGGCGGGAGGGTTCCCGCGGGCCATTTGGGAGGAACAGCCTTGTGTTTCTGTGCAGACTGGATTAATTGCTTTGGGGGGTGTTCTGGGGGTGAGATTTCTCTGTGGCCCACCAAAATTTTCTCGCAGCCCACCAGTTGGTGACCACAGGACTAGATGACCTAAAAGATGTTAGCTCTAGAGTCAGCAATGACTAATGGAGTAAAATCTGCAGGGACTCCTTTTTACCATAACAGCCAGCTCCACAAATATTAGATGGAGTTCTTTCTGCCAAAGTTGGTGGTGGAATCTTTTCAAGGGATGCACACTACATCTAAGAGCTTTGCTTCAGACTCCTACCCCAGAGATGATCACAATTTTTTCCAGGCTAGAGGCCACTCAGTCCTTTAATGACATGCCAGGGGCTTCCCTCCCAAAAATGGGTGAAGCCTGGACCAAAAGTACATTTGCTTTAATTTACATCTGTATTTGATTAAAATGAAATATAATTAATCTAACCACCCTCCAGTTATGATATTCCCCTGATACCACAATAACAATTTCAGTTCAGTTGCAGGTTTTGGAGCTCCTGGGGCAATATGAAACTTTAGGAAGTACATCTGCATGTTACAGAAAAAGAAGAAAGAAAATATAGATGAGTTAGTCCTCTGATTAAGCAGTGGAAAATGCTTTATTTCCAGAGTTGGTTCAAGCAGTTATCGACTATGATCAGTGGATCATACAATGAAGATTAAAGCTATGGCCAAGTGTGCATATTTCCTGCTTTTAAATACATTGTATTTTTAAAAAAAGGAGACACCCACTTCATCAGCCAATTTATTCGGTTTGTTCTAATAAGAGAGCAAATGGAAATAATTGAAGCTCCTAGGAATCCATTGCTTTACAGCTTCCAAAATTTTCTTTATCTTTTCAGCCCTGAGACATAGAGAGCTTTTTTCTTTGCCTTTCAAAATAAAAAGATAGGATTTCCTGATTGGCTCCACATTCAATAGAAAATACCCTATTTAAAGATGATGTCATGGAACATTCATACCCCAAACAGCAACCCAGAGCTACAGGGATGTTTGCAATCACATAAATTCAGGCATTGCCCACACTATGTTTCCTGATGATTAATTGCCAAGGAACTCCCTGCAAGCAAGGTCAGTGTTCTTACTAGGCACATGAATGCTGAGATGATGACAAAACCAAAACTTCCTATCTCAGTGGCTTTGGACCTAGCTGATTCTTGATCCATATTTCTGTGGAAAGGTGCAGATCCTATTTGTTTACAGGTCCATTTTCAGTGTTGCAAAAAACAAGCAATTTGGGGAAGTCAACAGGCATGCATGAGTTCTATGGCATTTATGCTAATGCAGAATCTTTGGTTGACCATCGAGGTTGCCCTCTTATTACCAGATCTTTAAAAAATACTAAAAACACTTGACAACATGAACCAAGAATAGGTTTTCCCATCTGGAGAGTCAGTGACTCACTGCATATTCTAATGAAGATGTGGGCGGAGCCACATAAAATGTCATCAGAAACACATCCCTGTACAAAACCTCAGACACAGTTTAACATCTACCCCATTAACTTCTGTCATAACTAAGCCATAAGGCTGTGGATTCTGCAATTACAGCTGGCTTCTTCACTATGATCTGATGCAGATGTGCTTTCCTTCTGTTGTCTTAGTTGTAAGAGATGGTTAACATTTCTAAGCAAAAGTCCACCTTCTTTCTCCATCCAGAAATAAATTGCTGTGTTGTTTGCATGCACTACTGTCTTGGTGATATAACATTCATTTCTAACATTCTAACAACTTTTTGAGGTGACCAATCTTGGGAATTGTTTGGGATGTCTCCTCTGGATCTTTTTATCTTAACAGTAGTTGGAGCAATTGGTGATTGCTCCCAGCCTCATGTTGGAGGTTGTGTTTGGTGGAGGGATTTTTGCTCCCAACGATAACATTATATAGATATAAAAGGAGGAAAATATGGTTAATCCTATATGCTTATGTAATGTAACGTAATCAGAATAGAGCTGGAAGGGACCTTGGAGGTCTTCTAGTCCAACCCCCTGCTCAAGCAGGAGACACTATACAATTTGAGACAAGTCATTCCTTTAAAATCTCCAGTGATAATGTAGTATTGTGCTTTCCTGCAGACCTTGAGACTAGCTATTTTACAAGAAATCCTTTGGCAGGGATTTTATTTTAATGGTTTAGAAAAACATACAAATTCAGTCAACAGTTTATGCACCTTCGCAGAGGTGGTCATTCAGCAGATTCTGACCAGTTCTAGAGAACCAGTAGTGGAAATTTTGAGTATTCAGAGAGCCGGCAAAAATCTCTGACTGGAGATTTTACAGCATCCTTCCCCTGCCACGCCCACCAAGCCACACCCACAGAACCAGTAGTAAAAAAAATTGAATCCCACCACTGCACCCTGGGCTCTCAATTCGCCATGGTCTTTGTAGTTATTCCTATTCATCTATTTGGTATTTTATAATAATTGGATGTAGCTAAATCAGCTATGTTCTGTATACTTCATTCCCATTTAGTAAAATGACAAGAGTTTGGGGCATGCTTCACTTGTTCCAATTGGAAAACCTGGGACATCCACTTGATTAAATCCAGCTGGATTACATTGTGGATTCTTCTGGATTACAATGGGAGGAAGAGAGGCCAGTGTTTGGTATTTTTGTCTGAGAGGAGTATCCTCTCCAACAGTCTACATATCAAACAACTCTATTACTCTGTTGCAAGAATAATTTTATTTTATCATGGAGTGTGATGGGAGTCATCTGTTCATTCAAGAACTCCTTTTTGAAGGCTTCATTCGTTTGTTATTTGCAGCATTGCTGCTTGTTACATTGATATTTGTGTAAGCCTCCTTATTGTTGTCTTTTTTCTCCTGAAAAATACTGGCAGGTGGAAAAAGCATAGGATAGAAAAGATAATACATCATTATGCTTCCAGTTCTTTACTACCCACTTAATAAGAATTGGGTTCTATTAAAGTTGAAAGGATTACAGTAATTTTCCACTTTGGTTGTTGTAAAATACACAATTCTTTGTGCTACTAATCCAAACTACTATGTAGTTACAGGTAGCCCTCAACTTACAACAGTTTGTTTAGTGACCATTCAAAGTTACAATGGCACTGAAAAAAGTGACTTATGACCATTATTCACATTTATGACCATTGCAGCATCCACATGATCATGTGATTTACATTCACAGGCTTCACAACTGACTCATATTTATGAAGGTTGCAGTGTTCCAGGGTCATGCGATCACCTTTTGTGACCTTCTGACAAGCAAAGGGAAGCCAGCTTCACTTAACAATGGTGTTACTAATTTAACAACTGCAGTGATTCACTAACAAAGGTGGCAAGAAAGGTTGTAAAATGGGGCAAAACTCATTTAACAAATTTCTCACTTAGCAACATAGATTTTGGGCTCATTTGTGGTCATAAGTTCAGGATTAGTTATATTTTATTTCTGTGGCATCCTTGGTGCTCTCCAAGTTTGGTAGTTTGCTTGCAGATGTTTCATTTCCAAACTAGGCAACATCATCATTGCTCCCTATTTATTTATACAGTAATTGGGTAATGAAATGTCTGCAAACAAACAACCAAACTCAGCACCAAATTTGATCCAGGGTAGAAAATAGAAGTCTATAAGTTCAAGTCCCGCCTTATCCATGAAAGCCAGCTGGGTGTTTTAGGGCCAGTCATTCTCTCTCAGCCCAACTCACCTCACAGGATTGTTGTTGTGGAGAAAAAAAGGAAGGTGAGTTGCATATGTTCACTGCCTTGTTTGTAAAAAAAAATAATAAAGATGGGATACAGATGGGTGGGATTCCACTGGTTCGGTCTGGTTCAGGCAAACTGGTAGCTCCGAGGATCATCTGGGAGTGAACTGGTTCAGTTTGCTCTAACAATCAGCTGTTGGGCCCACACACTCACCTGGGCTCTAGGCTGTGTTTTATATCCTGTTTTTTAAACTCAGCTGTTTCACAGCAGATTGCTGCATGTCAGCTGTTTTAACACACAGGAATTGCCGGAGAAGGTCAGTAGCAAACGCTCTGGGTGTGTGAAGCATATGCTCATTGAACCAGTTGTTACACTGGTTGAATCGCTCCCCTGGATAGAGATGTTCTCTTATGGTATTCCATTTCCATTCATTGTTGGGATTTTTTTTTCCTACTAAAAAGAAGGGGGGAAACAACAGAAGAATGTAGAAGGGTGAGAAATGGAAGACCATAATGTCTGGACCTCCATATAAAATAAAATATAACGACCATAACATAAGAAATGGATTCGAAGCACCAAAGCTGCCAGGTGTAAAGAACCAGAGGAGAAACCCCAGGCTTATTTTGCAACCAGAATTATGATTCTGACGTTAGCTTTGCAATACGTTTTCTTAATCTGCATCGTGTGTTCCACCTCTGGAACTAGAGAAGGGACATGATGATCGAAACATCTAGCGAGGGACTTTGACACCTGAGCAAAGCTTAGCTGATATCTCAAGGTGGCAGAACCCTGAGCAGCAGCAGAGTGACGTTGCACCTGCCGTACAGAGATGCAAAGAAAAAAAGAACCACCCTTGGGTGCTTGCAATTCACTTTCCTTCCCTTTGTTTATCACAGGTTTATTTGCAGCTGATAAGGGCTTTGGAGCTTCTGAAAAATGGGGGAGCTGTATGAGTTCATGGGTGAATGACAAAGTTCTCTCTGGCTAGCTAATGAAGTGTAGTACAAAGGTTGGCCACTTTGTCATTGGCCACAGGGGAAGCATAGCATATCCATCTAAAGGGCAATCACAGTAATAGGTAGTGCGAAGATGCAAATGCCATGCGGTGAGACGTGGGATTTTCTGCCTTTTTTTTTTTTTCTTGTGTGTTTTGGAGCAGTCTGAGGCTGTTGCACTTTTTCATGGTTTAAGTATGCCTGCTTGCAGGCCTTTTACTATCTCTTTGAAGTGCTTTCCCAACTAAAGAAAGCATAAAAGCACATACAGTGCTCAATTTATGATGGACTGCTTAGCGACAGTTTGAAGCTACAGTGGACCTCAAGAATAGGACTTATGATCTGGATTTGAAGTTCTGGCATCCCTCTCTCCTTCAGAGGTCACATGACCACATTTGGGTACTTGGCAACTGGCCCATATCTACAGCTGCGGTGGCGCAGTGATTAGAGTGCTGTCCTGCAGGCTACTTCTGCTGACTGCCGGCTGACTGCAATTTGGCAGTTCAAATCTCACCAAGCTCAAGGTTGACTCAGCCTTGCATCTTTCCAAGGTTGGTAAAATGAAGACCCAGATTGTTGGGGGCAATAGGCTGACTGTAAACCACTTAGAGAGGGCTGTAAAGCACTATAAAGTGCTGTATAAGTCTAAGCGCTATTGCTATTGTAGCAGTGGTGGGATTCAATTTTTTTCACTACTGGTTTTGTGGGCATGGCTTGGTGGGCGTGGCAGGGGAAGGACATTGTAAAATCTCCAGTCAGAGGTAGTATTTGCCAGTTCTCCGAACAACTCAAAATTTCCCCTACCAGTTTTCCAGAACTGGTCAGAACCTGCTGGATACTACCTCTATATTGCAGGCATTTGCAGTAATCTGTAGTCATATTACTACAACTTATGGTGGTTTTGCTGGAAACCAGTGTTTATTTCTGGCTTCTGGTGAAAAATGCCCCATAGCGAACAATGGGTTTGCCTAATGACCATGGTGTTCACTTAATAACTTTACAGTTGCCACATTTGTTTTATGACTGCCCACAGAAAAGATCATAAAATCAGACATGGCCACATGGAGACCTGTTTTAAGACCATCACAACTTTGGATCGAAATTGTGGGGCTCAATGACCATCTTATAGTGGGCTTTTGGAAATATGGATCAGCTCTCTAGGACACCACAAGAATTGAGGTTCTTCATCCAGATGCAATGAATACAGGTGACTAAAGCAGCCTTCTGTACTTTGATACACCCCAAGTCTATTGAATGACAACTTCCATCATTTCCAGCCAACAAAACTATTGCAGAGAAGAGGGAATCAACCTGTTTTCCAAAGCACCAGAAGGCAAGATAAGAAACAATGGATGGAAACTAATCAAGGAGAGAAGCAACCTAGAATTGAGGAGAAACTTCCTCACAGGACAATTAACTGGTGGAATGCCTTGCCTCCAGAAGCTGCAACCATTGGAAATTGTTAAGAAGAGACTGGACAGACACTTCTGGAATGGTGTAGGGCAGGGGTGTCAAACTCAGTGTCATGGTGATGTCATGTGATGTATTGGGACTTTTCCCCCCTTTACTAAACAGGACAGGGGCGGGGCCAGCACATGACGCATCCAGCCCATGGGCCATGAATTTGACACCTTTGGGTAGAGTCTCCAGCTTGAGCAGGGGGTTGGACTAGAAGACCTCCATGGTCCCTTCCAGGGGTGGGATTCTATCAGTTCTCACCTATTCACTAGAACCAATTGTTAACATTCAAAGCAGTTTGGAGAACCAGTTGTTATAAGAAATTACTGGCCTAATCCTGTCAGGAAGGCAGGAAGGAAACATTCTGGTGTTGCTTACAGAAACTGCCTCTCTGTTAACCCTTATTATATTCTTGGCAGAACTAGACTTCCTGTCTCAGGAATGTCTCAGGAGTTTTTTTCCCCTCCTTTTTTTCCCCTCCTCACTTTGCTTGTGTGGAGTGACCATTCAAAGTTACAATGGCACTGAAAAAAGAGACTTATGACCATTTTTCACACTTACGACTGTTGCAGCATCCGCACAGTCATGAAAGGCCAGGCGAAGAGATGCGTGCCTCAATGTGAGTGATATATAACATGAATAACATGACTACCAAGCCATGTCCACCCTGTCACATGACCATCAAGCCATGCCCACCACTTAAGCCACGCCCACAGAACCAGTTGTTGAAAAATTTGAATCCCACCCCTGCTTCCAACTCTGTTATTCTGTTATCTCATTCCTACATACCATTTAGAAAAATAGTGATGATATGTGTAAGATAGGGATTGGAAATGAAGACTGAAAAATTTCTAATAAGTTTTCTGTTGATTCAATTGCATTTTAATTTAGCAGTGGGGAAAGGTCCTGAGTATGATGTTTATATCCAGATTATCTTTCTTTGTCCTATACCTGCAGTCATGTCCTTTGAATATTCTGTCTTGGGCATCAGTGTTCATTGGCATGATCTTTATTGTGCTAAATGTGTAATATTTATAGCACCCTAAATATAATGTATTCTCTGTATTCTAGTCTTACTGGCTGAAGAAAACTCAAGTTGGCTAGCCCTTCTGGGAAGTGGTAGATTAGTAGAATTGATCTACTGGGTCTACTAATGCTTTGGGATCAAACAGTTTGTTTTGCTCCCTCTGCGCAGTAAAAGATTCCACCAAAAGGTAGCTACTTTAGAATCAATACAGAGTTTTGCCTCTGCTTCTTGCAACATTGCTCCAAGCTGGATTTCAAGCCAAAAACTTAATTCAGACCCTAAGTAAAAAGCCACACAAGACATGTTTAAAGAGCATGTTTTGAAAAAGACAAAAGTCTTCGGAGAGGATCAGTGGTTATTAGACTGTAGGAAAGATCAGGAGGGAAGATAGCGTCGTCCCAATGAAAATGAGTGCTCTGAAGCCACACTTGGTGTTAAGCCTATAAAATAAATACAGAGGTGGAATTTTAACGTTCTCCGCAGTTTATTAGCAGCCGATAAAAGCTTTGTGGTTCTTGAAACCTGGGGGGAAAGCGATGATATTTCAGCACAATTTTTTAGGGATACACCTGCTATGCATTCTATAGACATCAAAACATGTCAAGCAGGAATATAACTACATGCAATCTATACAAAGCGCTCTTTGTGCACTGCACATGATGTTATTCATCTTTTATAACAGTCCTCTTATTTGCTCCCAAAGGTACTGTTTACCATGAAGTGCACCATGGCAAGTGTTTTTTTTAAACAACAAAGGGCTCATGCACAACCCCCTTTCCCTGTGAATTCCTCTTCTGTCAAGTTTCCCCCATCCCTGCTCTCAATGCTACAGCGGCATTTTAGCAGCCCCTTCTGGAGCAAAGGGCACTCACACTTCCCTTCACATCCTCGCTGTTTGAGGCTCAGTCTATCCTCTCCCCAGGCACACATTCCCACTCTTTTGCTAAACGCTGGCTCTGTCCCCAGCTGGATAAAACCTCCCTCTGAGCACCAGAAGGCAGCCAGCCAATCACAGAGGGACAAAGGGCAGGACCAAGGCTGCCAGAATGACAAATGTCGAGGCTGATACTTGGGAAGAGCCAGTTGAGATCTCTTAATGGAGAGAGTCCTCCTGTTCTGGCAACAGCAGCAGGTCCTGGTGACCAGAAAGTCTCAGAGGTACTGGAGCTGATTGTCTTCTCCTGATTCTGGGCAGACTGCCAAGCACCCTGGAATGCAGCAAAGGCACAATTCATGAATTCCAGGCACTGCCACTAGACTTCCTAACAACATCGTTTTTCACTGTATCTTGCTCCTTGAGTGCTTCATGGCTTCCACTTACAGCCTCCAAGGAAGCTGGACTCCACTAGCCGCACTGACCTTACTATGGACTTCTTTGGTTTGGGTTGAAGGAAAGCCAAGCTGTCCTTCCTGCAGGATGCCCCCACTGGAACCCAGTGCCGAGAAAGCCTTCCTGATCGAAGTAGCCAAGCAACAGATACTCCAGAAACTGAACCTGAGCGAGAGGCCCAACATCACCCACCCTGTACCACGCGTGGCGGTGGCCAACGCCCTACGGCGACTACACATGGGCAAAGGCTGGACAGATGGGATGGGACACTTCTCCAGCTGGGAAAAAACAGAGTCCGATGAGCAGGGGTACGAGATCATTAGTTTTGCAGAGACAGGTGAGTGCCTGCAGGTCTTCCAAATGTGTTAGCCAAGGACCGAATACGTTAAACCAGAAAGCATAGATCCTTTATGTTTATGTCCCTCTGCTCCATAATTTGCTTCCAATGAAAGTGTGCTCGGAGAGGAAAGGCTGCAAATAACTCCAGAAATCTATCCCATGGTTTAGGTTAGAGCCTGACTATGTGCTGGAATGCATCAGTTGCAAAAAGAGAAAAGGTAATGTGTGTTTTTGGATCTACTGATCAATGGGGACAAATTACACCTTTATCATCAGATCTAGCTTCCTGTGGCACCTCAGATCTACATAGAGATCACTTCCTCTCCCAAAGAACTACATGTTTCTGTGGTCAGAAAGATGTATATTTGGCATTGTCATAACTTTATCCAACAAGCCAAATCTTTAAGTTCTTCAAGATTGGAAGTTTTCAAACTTTTTGAAGTCCTAGAACCCATTAAGTTTTTAAACATGAAATAAAATCCCAGTGTCCCTGATCAAGGGATAAGGTTCTGGTGATTTTTTTTTTTAAGCAATATTCAAATGAATTTCTCCCTCCCCACCCCCTTTGTCTCTCATCATGTTGAAATTCCCATTTACCTGTTCCAGTGCAGCCACTGGGTTAGGGGATGTTATACTATCATTGCAGGTTTTGCCATAGTGAGAAAAAAACCACCAGATGACCAAGAACACTAGGAGGACAAAAGAATCAATTCTGTCACATCAAGGATTCCATCAAATTGACTTACTATCATTTTTTTAATTGTTTGTTTCCTGCAGCTGTTGGTCCATTTTTCTTTGCTTAAAATGCAACCTGATATGAAATAATGTGATGCAGCTGGTTAAAAAGGATAAAGTCATAGGGTTGCTTTTTAAAAATTAAATAAACCAATGTCTCTTATAGCCAATAGGCAGATTTAAAAGAAGCTTGCCTGTCATTCTCTCTTCATCCATATAGAAAACAGGTAGCTGCAGGAATATTCTGCACAATCTTATTGGTTTAGTGCTTCATTTAGTCGTCAATATTTCTGATTTCATCCTTTGGGTTTGGCCTAGTAAACCCCAAAACTCAAGGTTTTTTGGGAATTCCTTACACATCACATAGAATGCAAGAACAGATTCAACCCCAACACTGCTGTGTTGAAGGGTGCTCAGACTTAATTCATGTATATGCAATTACTTCATTATATGATGATTTTTACATTAATGCCTGAGGGACTGTATGGAGAACAGGTTTAATATGTACATGACCATTTCATCCTGGGCAAGCTTTACTATTAAGCTTCTAAGCATATTATTATAAGGTTTACAATTTAGGAGTCATATTTTGTGATGTATAGACTACTCACACTGAAGATATATCGAAAGTAGACAAAAGTATATATTTAATGCTGTCCCAAGAGCAAGTGAAATTAACTTTCTTTTTTGCATTCATTTGCATACATGCACATAATTTTAAACACTGAAATAGCGCTGTTGTGATTTTGATTATTACTATTGCAATTGCTATTAGGGCTGCTTGCACTGAGTAGCTGAATTTCAAATTAAGAGCTAAAGAAGGAGCTGATCTTAAAAAAAAAGTGAGTGTTCCTTAGACAATTCCATGGTTTCAAACCAACAAGCTGCATTGGTCATCCCCTCCTGGTGCCTTTCAAACTTGTTGAGGTTCTTGGCCAGCATGGTTTTGAAGGCAGATTAATATACAATATATGAGGCTAAATGCAAATGTAGCAAATAAGTAAAGACCAAAAAACAAAACAAAATCCATTCATCCTTTTAAAAGAACTTGGGCTCTAGTTTGGTGCTGGCAGCTTAGAGACTGATACTGATTTTTGCCATCACCATTTTCTCCTCCACAGAGCCTTCTGGACTCCTTCAGTTCCAGCTCACCCATACAAAAGACCAAGCCATGCATGTCCTGAAGGCCCAGTTATGGCTGTACCTTAAGGCACACGAAAACATCACAATAAAGATCTATGCTGCAGGACAGTCACCACTGGTGCTGGGAGAGCAGCATCTGGGAAGCCAGGGGAGTGGTTGGCACACTTTTTCCCTCATGCCAGCTCTGCAGAACTTCTTTGAGCACGAAGACAAAACCTTACGCTTGGAGTTGCACTGCAAAAGCTGCCATCCCAACATTATGTCTTTGATGGCTACCGGTAGCAACTCTCATCAGCCATTCTTGGTGGTGAAGGCAAAGATAAAAGAATCTGGCCATCGAGTCACCAAACGCAGCCTGAGCTGTGACCAAAACTCAGATCTGTGCTGTCGAAAAGACTACTATATAAATTTTCGGGACATTGGTTGGAATGACTGGATCTTCAAGCCAGAGGGCTATCAGATCAACTATTGCATGGGTGAATGCCCTATGCACCTGGCAGGTGTGCCTGGGGTGGCAGCTTCCTTCCACACGACTGTCTTCAATTTGGTCAAAGCCAACAACATCCCCATTTCAGGCCATTCCTGCTGTGTCCCCACACAGCGAAGGGCCCTTTCTTTGCTCTACTTTGACCCTAATAGCAACCTCATCAAGACAGACATTCCCGATATGGTTGTTGATGCTTGTGGTTGCAGCTAAAGATGGGGTGGAAAACAGGGAGAAAAACCAAATGGACAAAGAGTAAGAAATGAGTTTCCACTTCCCTTTGGACTCCCATGAACGTCAAAGAACTCTGAGCCAAATTGAAGGGGTGGTATTATCATGTGGACTCTTTTCAAAAGAGCAACAGTTTTGTTCTTTCAGAGAGAACAAGTTACACTAAGATGTAAACTAGTCTGTTTTCATACCATTGTATACTGAGTAATGTAGTGCTATGCAGGGCTGCCAAGTCTTGGGACACTGTATTTGTCTTCCTCTCTGAAGTTGCTACTTGATAGACTCTCCAAGCTGTTTCCCTAACTCTTCCCACCTCACTCTCTGTAACTTCACTCATCTCTCTTTTCCCAGTCCTGTTCTGTGGGGAGAAGAGTCAGGAAAAGCAACTCTGGAAGGATAGGGATCTACATACAGGGTATACAAAAGCTTGCCTTTGATGCCCTCAACATTTAAAGATAGGACTGGAGAACAGGAGAAACAGGCAAGATCTTGAATCACACACCACTTCTCAAGCCTAATTACATGCTCCTAAAGACAAATATGGTGATGCATTTAAAAGTTATCCTTGTTGCTCTTCTCATCTTCACCGTGTTCTTCTCAATCCAAGGCTCCATGTGGATTGGATTTACTTGGGAATTCCTTCACTGGATGTGCAAAAAAAGGAGACCAAGAAGAGCTACCCAGATTCATAGCCAAAGAATTCTAAACAGGTTTTGCCTTTTGTATTATTGTATTTCTCTTAATGTATCTATATTATTTTATTTTTTGGAATGACATTTGTAGCAAAGCAAGTTTCAATTAAAAAAATAATAATAACAATTAAGTGTATTCTGAGAAATGTGTGGCATGCCTATAAATAGGTATCTTGAGTAAAAATGGACTTCAAAAACATTCTCTTTTACAAGAATCCATCCTTAGAATTCAACCACAGCTCTACTTTTGTTCCTTTTCCTTCTCCTTGTGACTCACAAATCTATCCATCTCCCACCTCCTGCTGCACCACACTTTGTCACTAAGCCAGTTTTCCACTGTCTGTACATTTAGTAAAATTCCTGAATCTAAACTCTGAGCTTTTCTGTCACTCCACCATGAACTGTCACCATAATGAAAACTGTGACTGAGGTGGAAAATGGCCTATGCGCTATCACAAGTTGCACAATTGCCTGTGCAGAGAGCTAGAAAGATCCAAGAAGGGAGGGAGGAAGGAAGGAAGGAAGGAAAAGAAGGAAGGAAAGGAAGGAAGGAAAGAAGGAAGGAAGGAAAGGGAAGGGAAGGAGGGAAGGAAAAGAAGGAAGGAAAGGAAGGAAGGAAGGAAAGAAAGAAGGAAGGAAGGAAAGGGAAGGGAAGGGAAGGAAAGGAGGGAAGAAAGGAAGGAAGGAAAGAAGGAAGAGGAGGGAGGGAGGGAGGAAGGAAGGAAGGAAGGAAGGAAGGAAGGAAGGAAAGGGAAGGGAAGGGAGGGAGGGAGGAAGGNGAAAGAAGGAAGAGGAGGGAGGGAGGGAGGAAGGAAGGAAGGAAGGAAGGAAGGAAGGAAGGAAGGAAAGGGAAGGGAAGGGAGGGAGGGAGGAAGGAAGAAAAACTCTAAGCTACATCAACAAGTATAATGTTATAATGTTATTCAGCAATCATCACACTGCACCTTGTCCTCCCATTTTAGGAAGCACACTGACAAACTAACTAGAGGAAAGCCAGCAAAATGATAAGATACTGGGAGGAAAAACTTATGAGTAACACAGTATAGACTAAAGCTGGAGGAGACAAGATTGAATGAGACATGATTGTCGTCTAAACAGTTATGTAGAAAATGGGCCAGAAATGTTCAGAAGACAAAGCAAGATAAAATGTGTTTAAGTTATCAGAAAGTTAATTTCAGTAGGACATCAGGGAGAATTCCTCTGATGGTACGAGCTGTTCAACAATAGATGGATGGATGGACAGGTGGCTGTTTTAGCTGTGGTAGTAATGAATTCCTGCACTGGGCCAGGAGTTAGACTACATGATCCTTGACATTCTTTCCTACCCTTAGCTTCTATGTTTTTATGGGGAAAAAAAGGACTAAAACAAACCTAGTTATGGAAAAGGTTGATTTAAAACATGAATGAGAACCATATTCTGCCAGTTGTATTTTGCAACTTCCGGCCCAGATGAGCTTTCTGCTGCTTCAGCTAACACAAGGTTTGAAGCAACAATACTTGAGTAAGGGGCATCATTTTGCCCACTCGTGCACCACTTTGCCCATTTCATAAATGTCAAAAGTGAGAAAATGACCTTGATGAACATCTGCAAAAGCTGATTCCAAGGCAAAACAAACTGGAGCAAGGGTGTCAAACTCAAGGCCTGCGGGGTACTTAAATCTGGCCCTTGGGGCTGGCCTGGAAATAGCAAAGGACTGGCCCGCAATGCCCCTGGGAGCCAAAACCGGGCATAGGGAGGCCACATGTGGCCAACCCAGCACCATGTTTTTGGCCTGGATGGCCTCCTGCAGCACTCTGCCAGCCAAAATGGGGCACAGGGGGGTCACATGAGGCCCCTCTGTGCCCCGTTTTGGCTGGCAGGGTGATGCAGGAGACTGTCCAGGCCAGGGGTGGGATCCAACAGGGTTAACTACCGGTTCGGGGATTAACGATGTGCTTCCCTGCACATGTGTGTAAGTGTTTGTCATCTAGCTACCTGGACAGCTGAGCAGTGCTACATGCAGGGAAGCAGCGTTTGAAGAAGCACTTTTTTCCTGAATTTTCAACCACAGCTGTGCCTCGCGTGGCAGCTGAGGTTGCAAAAGCAGGAAATAAAGGTCAGGTAAGAGCCCGGGCAGGCATGTGGGCCAAAACAGCAGCAGACATAGAACTGGTTCTATGCCTGCTGTTCTTCAGAGCTACCAGTTCTACAGAGCCGGACAGAACCGTCAGAATCCCAGCCTTGGTCCAGGCCAAAAACAGAGTGCTAGAGGGTTCTTGCACTCCCCTGCACCCTGTTTTAGCTGGCAGGGTGCTTCAGGAGGTATCTGTCCAGTCTCTCCCACACCCTCCACAGCCAGCCCTCAGTGGAGAACTACAATGCTGATCTGGCCCACAAAGAAATCCAGTTTGACACCCCTGGATAGGGGTGGGATTCTACAGGTTTGCACCTATTCGCCAGAACCAGTTGTTAACATTCTAAGCAGTTCGGAGAACCAGTTGTTAGAAGAAATAACTGGCCTAATCCTGTAAGGAAGGCAGGAAGGAAACATTCTGGTGTTGCTTACAGAAACTGCCTCCCCATTAACCCTTAATACATTCTTGGCAGGACTAGACTTCCTGTCTCAGGAACGTCTCCGGAGTTTTTTTTTCCTCCTTTGCTGGTATTTTGCTTGTACGGAGTGACCATTCAAAGTTACAATGGCACTGAAAAAAGTGACTTATGACCGTTTTTCACATTTACAACTGTTGCATCATCCCCACAGTCATGAGAGGCCAGGCGAGGAGATGTGTGTCTCGATGTGAGTGATGTTGAGTGGGCCACACCCAGCCAGTCACATTACCACCAAGCCATACCCACCAATTAAGCCACGCCCACAGAACCAATTGTTAAAAAAAATGAATCCCACCCCTCCACCTGGGCTCGCGCATTTTTTTAGTATATGGAAATTTCAGAAGAAATCTCCTTTTTCAATACGTCTCAATGATGCCCACAACAAGCAATGAGCATTTCCTCACACCCAAAAAAATAAATATCTGGAGACTTTCCTGACAGGTACTCTTCCTGAATGGTTGTGGGGATGTCTAAGAAATGAATGTGTTTGTTCTGCTTTTCAGCCAAAGGAAGAACTGTGCAAGGGCATAATAAACACAATTTTGTTCTATCATTCTGTGAAAGAAATGCTGCTCAAAGTTCAGTGTTGCATGGCAGCTCAGAGGTCCACGATCATCAAGCCAAGTTGGTTCCCCTCTCTCATGGCCATGGATCTGTAGCTTGGCAAAGTACAGCGCAGAGAGCAAAGGGCAGCTTTCATCAGCCAGGACTCTTTGTGCACCATCTACTGCTTTGTCTGATCACTCTGTGCATGAGCAGATCACATTGTGATGTGATTCCTGGATCAGGAAGGATCCAACAGACCCTGATACTTCTGTCAGAGGCTTACCTCTGCTTGCAATGTGCATGTCCTTTGAATCCCCAGTGGCTTTTAATTCAGAAACTCAAAAGACAACTCAAGCTTCGCAAAGAGCTACACATTCTAACCCCCAAAACAAGTGGGAAATTCCATAACGAAAAGTCTGTCCAACTGAAACTATTGCTGTTGCATAATGCTTATTAATGAATAATAGCATACACATCTGGTAGAATGCTGAAAGAATTGGGATGGACTATTGAGTGCCCTGCCATTGTATTGAGCATACTCTCGTGCCTAAATATTATGGTGAGAGCATGTCTAGTTCCCCATTTTTTAAAAATTGTTTTTGGCTGTTATTGCTATGAGGATGTGACATTTGATAGAGTTATTTGTACAAAGAAAGTGTTCTCCTGGGCAAGACTCAATCCTATTTGAGATGAAATACTTCCCTTGATGTATTAATATACACTTTTGAGTTTTAATATAAGATACATACTGGTATTGTCACAATTTAGAAATGCTGGGAGTTGGATGCTGCAGAAAGTTAATTCATAAAATAGATGCTTGACAGTGGTTGGATTGATACAACAAGTCAACTCAATCTATAGACTAAGTAGGTTACATAAATTCAACTGGTGGGGTTTCCACACCATGGCTTATGCTTAAGAATGGCCTCTTCAAATATAATGTTTAATTCAGTTTAATTCCTTGTGCTTGGACAAAGCTTTGCGGTTAATATAACTCATAGGAAAAATGTAGGTACTGTACAGCTTGTTGTAACTGAACATTTATCATTCAGTTCATATTGCTAATAAATGTCTTATCAGTAATTGCACTCAGATCATGACATTTTACTGTATCATTTGCCCATTAGATTAGCATTGGAGGTAAAGCCCATGTCACACTGCACCGACGGATGGAAAGAGGATGTAAAACAGAGAGAAACACTTGCCATCCATTGGTTAATGCGATGCTTCCGTTCTGTACTC